>LIEC01008580.1:0-15177 GCA_001925005.1 Drosera capensis | reverse complement strand
GAATACCATCAATATCTACTGGAGGAGCAACAATAAAGGCTATAATAAATAAAGAAGTTGCAGTCAATAATGTTGGGATCATCAAAACACCAAACCATCCAATGTCAGGGAGGTTTTCAGTGCTAGTTATCCAATTACAAAAGCGACCCCATAGGCTTTTGCTTTCGCTTCTCTCTAAAATTACAGTCATGATAAAAGCTTGGTTTTTTTTTTTTCATTTAATCTCCCAAGCAACTGAATTCTCTCTGAGGCGAGGCGAATAGAAAGACAATTCAAGCTTGTTATTTAACATACACATGACTTATATGTCTATGTCAACCTATATAGATCACTTTCTATCAGAAAAAAAAAATATTTATACCGATCTTATTTTCCCATCATGATGGATTATTCGGGGGTCGAACCCGTAACTCGGGGGATGGAATAGAGAATCTCTTACTTCCTATTCTTAATTAAAAGGAAAAAAGAGAAAGAGAGAGGAATGTTCCTAAAGATCTGTCCAAGTAAAAATGAAAATAGAGTATACATCGAAAATTGAAAGGGAGATTCTTTAACAATACGGTAGTAATTATTGACAAAGCCCCAACATGAAAACAACTTTTTCTAACTCTTTCAAAAAACTTTGTTTTGACTCTAGTTTCTATACATCCCAAGAAGGATATTTTATTTATGGCTACAAAAGCACATAGTATTTCTTTTTGTTTTTCTGACCTATTAAGGCCTCTCACATTCCAAGATGCAATCATGTTATGTTGCAGCATCACCAGCTATCAATTCCTCCTTTAACACCAATGGTCTATAATTTACAAACTATTGCGTTTCCTTAATCAAATCTCTATCCTCCTTGTCTCCAAATCTGAAAATAAAGTAACCCTTATCATGTAGCAAGACAGAAGGCCTCGCAACCTTGTTCCACGCTCTACTCACAAAATTCTAAATGGTCTTATACGACATTTTCTCACCCAAGGCATACCCTATTAGCATATTGCTTCAGTATCGTCTCTCATCACATGCATCCTCCAAGGAAAATGACAATCTTTTCATCACGATGACACACATAGGATAGCTTGGTATCAACCTCTACTCCTCTATTACCTGGGAACCTCACCTCCTGTTTACTACCATTCAAGGTAGCCTCCAAGTACAACAAACGTCTATTCTGAACAATCTCTTATCCCTGATTATTTCTCACTTCCACAACATCCAAACCCTCTCCATCAGATGCAACTAGGTCTGCCCAACGTGGATGCTCCTTTTTCAAGATCTCAATACTCTTAGCAAGAGTCGTCAACCCCGGCGACGCAGACGAAACATGCTTCACCTTCACATGAGACCCATTAAAGCTCCTCATCTCCTCACTAACACCTAAACCTTCCTTCACAGCCGAACCCCCATTATCGTTATTAGGTTTTGCAACCCCCTTCTCGGAGGGAATCGAATCCTCCACAATCGGGACCTCCTTTTTCTTTGCCATCGACCCCTAGAGAGTTGTTGTGGACATTGTGTGTGCAATAAACCAAAAAAAAAAAAAAAAACAGAAAAGGGGAGTTTGCTCCCCACCAAACTGCTCGTCTTTCTTATCCAAACACCACATACACCTCGTACTTTTATCCGCCGTAGCCTATCAGTTGTCACCATATCATCATCGTAGACGACCAGCGCTTCGCCCTCTCCTTTCTTTCCTCTTGTTTTATATCACATCATCTACATAATATTTTTTTCCCTCTTTTTATCCAGCAGTAATTCTAATTATTTCTCCTTCATTTTTCTCTCTTTCTATCCATCCATAATTCCACGCTTCTTATAACTACCAAGGAGATTTTGGGTGAAAGATATGAAGTCGATACATTTCTTAATAATTATATTAAGTCAAAACATCACGATCTACTTGAGATGGAGGGAGTCTTGATATAATGAAATTATGTGGGAAACATATGTTAGATTAATTTGAGATATTGAGATAAAATTAATTTGAGATAAAATTAATTTGAGATTCGATTCAGATTTGTTTCCATTTAAATATTTAAATGATATACAAAAAAAATTATGGATTTACATTTATTTCTATTTAAACATTTAAATTGAATATATGTAAGATTTAGATTCAGATTCAATATTTGACAATAATATTTTATATACATTTTGTATATATCTAATATTCTAAATTAGTTAATTGAAATAATATGTTGTCAAAGTAAACTCTTTTGTGTAAATTAATTAATCTACAATATTAAGATGTTTTGTGTGTGTATTAATTTCATACATTTAACAATCGGCCCAAAGGAAGATTTTATTTGGCAGGAATTAAAACATGCTTGTGGTAATAAATATGTGACAATTATTAGATTTTCCATGTGAATGTTAAGTCGGTCCAAAGAAAGGCTTAATATTTGACAAGATTTTATTGTTAATATTTGATTACTACACCACGAGTATCACTTGCAAGTTGATTTTCTATCCAAAGATTAAAATCAATGTTGTGCTAGGATTTTGTGATGGGGATTTGTCAATTATATGAATCTGTAAATTAAAGTTATATTTCAGTAATAATTTGTGAGCTTGTTGTTTGATATTATCTTTTGTTCTGTTTCAATCAATATTTCGGCTGCTACAATATCTACAAACATTAACAGTATCCCTGTGCTTAACGACACAAATTTTAAGGAATAGAAAGAGAACGTTATGATAGTTCTCGGTTGCATGGATCTAGACCTTATATTTCGGATGGAGAAGTAGCAGCCTATTACTCTTAAGGATACATCTACCCCTCATGAAAAGAGAAAGATGGAGAAGTATGAACGCTCAAATCGCATGAGTCTTATGATCATGAAACGTGCAATTCCAGGGGCATTATGTCTGAAGAGGCTAATGCCAAATCGTTCCTTGCTGAACTTGAGAAACATTTTGCAAAAAAAAAAACGAAAAGGTTGAAACTAGTACTCTTTTGAGTAATCTTGTTTCTATGAGGTATAAAGGCAAAGGGAACATAAGGGAGTACATTTTTGAAATGTCTTATACTACTTCAACACTAAAGAGACTCAAGCTGGTATTACCTGAGAAACTGCTTGTGTATTTAATTTTTGATATCTCTTCCTGTATAATTCAATCAGTTTAAATCAGTAACAACTGCTTAAAGGAGAAATGGACTCTTAATGAGCTCATTTCACATTGTGTGCAAGAGGAAAAGAGAATAAAGCAAGATAAGACAGAAAATGCTCATTTGGCATCGGTTTCTAAGGATAACAGGAAAAGGAAAAATAAGGAAACTGCGGTCTCAAGACCATAGAAGAAGCAAAATAAGGAAAATAAAGTTGAAACTACGGAATCTGGTTGCTTCTTCTGGAATGGGACTAATCATAAGAAAAGAGACTGTATCAAATACCACGCTTGGCGTGCAAAAAAGGGTATGTCTTTTGCCCTTGTTTGTTCTGAAGTTAATTTAATTTCGATACCCAAAGACACTTGGTGGGTAGATTCTGGTGCTACTACTCATATAAGTGCGTCTATGCAGGGTTGTTTGAGTTGTCGAAAACCGAATGATGGTGAAAGATACATCTATGTGGGTGATGACAAGGAGGTTGAGGTTGAGACTATTGGAAAGATTAGGTTATTATTAAAGACTGGATTTTATTTGGATTTGAAAGAGACCTTTATTGTACCGTCATTTAGACGGAATTTAATTTCAATTTCCGCATTGGACAAATTCGGTTACTCTTGTTCATTTGGAAACAATAAATTTAGTCTTTTTCAAGATTCAAATCTTATTGCTTCTGATCTTTTATTTGGATATGATAACCTATATTTGCTTGATACAATTGCCTCACATAATGAAACCTTGCATGTAAGTTCTCGTGATACTAAAAGAAAATTAACCAATGAGAATTCCTTATCACTCTGGCATAAGCGTTTGGGTCATATATCCAAACAAAGAATTCAGAAACTCGTGTCAGATGAATTCTTGATTCCTTTTTGAAAACTACAGCATATATATATTTAATAGAGTTCTAACTAAAACTACAATTAAAACCCCATATGAACTATGAACTAGGAAGAAGCAGTATAAAGCACTTGCATATTTGGGGTTGCCCAGCTGAGGCAAGGCCTTATAGACCAAATGAAAAGAAATTGGACTTTAAAATAATTAGTAGCTATTTTGTTGGATACTCTGAAAGGTCAAGGGGGTATAAGTTATATGATCACATTTCAAGAATTATTTTTGAGACGGGTAATGCCCGGTTCTTTGAGGATGTTGAGTTTGGGGGGTGGGGAGATAAAGTTAGAGATTTTATCTTTGAGGAAGAACATGTGTCTCTTCCCTCAACAATTGTTGATCATTCCTGACAGGGATCACGAAACAACTCAAGTTCAAGACAATCTTGATAATCTCCCTAATCAAATTCCTGACAGTGTTAATGAGGATCAAACTCAACAATTTCAAGAACATGAAATGTCATTAAGGAGATCCACTAGAGAAAGGAGAAATACAATTTCGGATGACTATATTGTATTTCTCCAAGGACATAAGGTAAACCTGGAAATGGTGGAAGATATTATTATCTTTCTCCAGGAACAAAAAACAGATTTTGGACTTATGGAAGATGATCCAATCAAATTCTGTCAGGCTATGGAAAGTTCTAAATCTCAAAAAGTGGATTGATGCCATGAACGATGAAATTAAATCCATGAGTGACAATTACGTTTGAGAGCATGTCTCATTGCCCGAAGGTGTAAAACCTATTGGTTGTAAATTGATATTTAAAACCAAGAAGGATTCAGAGGGCAATATCATAAGATTTAAAGCTCGTCTTGTCGCTAAGGGCTATACTCAAAAGAAAGATATTGACTTTAAAGAGACTTTTATCGAAACACTCTTTCAAGATAATAATGGCACTAGTGGCTCATTTTGATGTTGATCTTCATCAGATGAATGTTAAAACAACGTTTTTTAATGGTGACATTGAAAAAAACAATTTATATGCACAGCCAAGAAAACTTTGTTTCGGGAGATCCAAAGAAAATGGTTTGCAAATTAAAGAAATCCATCTATGTGCTCAAGCAAGCTTCCCGTCAGTGGTATCACAAGTTTTATAATGTCATTACATCTTTTGGTTTTGAACTAAATATAGCTGATGACTGTATATATACCACAAGTTCAGTGGGAGTAAGCATACATTTTCTGGTTTTATATGTTGATGACATACTGCTTGCCAGCAACGATATAGGCTTATTACAAGAAACTAAGAGATTTCTTTCAAACAAAATTTGAAATGAAAGATCTTGGTGACGCCTCTTTTATATTAGGAATTCACATACATCGAGATCGCCTCAAAGGTGTTCTCGGAGTCTCACAAAAGTCTATATCGATAAGATTATTAAGAGATATGGCATGCAGGATTGTAAACCAGATGACACCCCTGTTGTTAACGGAGACAAATTTAGTCTCAATCAGTGCCCAAAGAATGGTTTTGAAACCAAACAAATGGAGAAGACATCTTATAATTCGACTGTAGGGAGTCTAATGTATGCTCAGGTTTGCACACGACCTGATCTAGCATACATATTTGGTATACTAGGTAGATATCTTAGCAATCTGGAAAATGGTCATACAGTACTTACAAAGAACAAAAGATTACATGCTTAAATATCGGAGGTCGGATCAGCTTGAGATCATTAGGTATACCGACTCCGGTTTTGCTGGGTGTCAGAATAGTCTGAAATCTATATCAGGCTATATAAACATCTAATTAAGGACTATGGCTGCAAAATTTTGTTATTGGACTGTGCCTAGTGAATGGCATTAAAATGCCACTTAGGTTATTGTTTGACAACAGGTCAGCACTCTTTTATGCTTAAAACAACAACAGTTTGACCAAGGAAAAAACATATAAAGGTCAAATTTCTAGTTGTGAAAGACAGAGTACAGAAAGGACAATTGTCCATAGAACACATCAGTACTAACTCCATGTTTGCGGATCCGCTGACTAAGGGATTGCCACCCAAAGTGTTTTATGAGCATGTTTCTCATATGGGTGTCAAATCAGTTGAGGATTATGGATTTTAGTGGAAGTTTGTTGTATAGTGTTTCTATGGTGGCAAACATATGTTTGGTTAATTATGGTTTTTTTTTCAAGTTATATATGCAGATTTATAGTTTTAAAGTTTAATGTACTCTTATAGTTTTTTGAGATTGATCTCGACAATGTTTCAGGTGGACCAGTTGGAAATAGACATTCTATTTCGGACCACACTTTATATTATTTCCATGCTACACACCTATTCTTGATCCATGTCGTTGATTATATTGATATATGTACTCATTGTTGGATCTAGTTATATCAATGTAACATAGATCTATTTGATCCTACGTTGATATGATTAATGGACCGGATTGGTGGATAACGATTACAAGTTGATGGCATTATTGAGCTCTTAAGGTTGTACTGTGACATACAATCCTAAGGTTTATGCATGTACATGAGTATGTCGTCCAAGTCAGGGATGCTAGATTAATGGACTCATATTACATGTACATGTACAATTTAACTATACGGATTAATTGTATGTTATGTGTTATCTTGCGGTTTGGCCCAAATATTAGTGGTCCTACGGATATTAATATTAAGTGGGTTAATATATCGTCTTATAAAGTATAGGGCCCAATTGTATAGATACCTACGGGCTTGATCTTAATTAATGATGGGCTGATTAAGGTTAAGAATCACTATATATATGAAGGTTATGGTCCCCGGTTGAATATGTTTTACATCTTTCTAGCATCCCATCGCGAGAGAGAAAAACCCTAACGTGTGTATCAACTGAAAGATACCCTAACCCAACGCGATCTTCAATACGGATTAAAGGCTTGCTCTTATTGATTCAGGTACGCTTTTATTTATGATTTATTTTAAATAATTTAATATGAATGTTACAGTTATTTATGTGGATTAATTCCAACAATTGATATCAGAGCTTCCTTCATATTGGATTATTTGAAAAGTTTAATTTTTTTTGGATTCAGAATGCGGTGATCGAAGGCTTAAGGTTGTGATTGCTGCTCCAAATATTAAGATGTTTTGTGTATGTTTGAATTACATGTATTTATCAACCGGCCCAAAGGAAGGTTGTTATTTGGCCGGAATTAAAACATGCTTGTGGTAATAAATATGTGACAATTGTTAGGTTTTCCATTTGAATGTGAAGTCGGTCCAAAGAAAGGCTTAATATTTGACAGGATCTTATTGTCAATATTTGATTACTACACCAAGAGTACCACTTACAAGACTAAAATCAATGTTGTGCTAGATATCTTGTGATGAGGATTTGTCATTATTTGAATATGTAAATTAAAGTTATATTTATGGATTGTTATTTGATATTATCTTTTGTTTTTTTTAGTAAATACTTCTGCTGCTACAATATCTGCAAACATTAACAGTATCCCTATGCTTAACGGCATAAACTTTAAGGAATGGAAAGATAATGTCATGATAGTTCTCGGTTGTATGGATCTAGACCTTGCACTTCGGATTGCGCAACCTGCTACTCTTAAGGATACATCTATCCATAATGAAAAGAGGGAGATGGAGAAGTGAGAACGCTCAAATCGCATGAGTCTTATGATCATGAAACGTGCAATTCCATAGTCATTCAAGGGCACTATGTACGAAGAGGCTAATGTCAAATCGTTCCTTGCCGGACTTGGAGAAACGTTTTGCAAAAAACAAAAAAGCTGAAACTAGTACTTTTTTGAGTAATCTTGTTTCAATGAGGTATAAAGGCAAAGGGAACATAAGGGAGTACATTTTTGAAATGTCTCATACTGTTTCAAAACTAAAGACATTCAAGCTGGTATTACATGAGAAACTGCTTGTGTATTTAGTTTTGATCTCTCTTCCTGCACAATTCAATCAGTTTAAAGTCAGTTACAACTGCTTAAAGGAGAAATGGACTCTTAATGAGCTTATTTCACATTGTGAGCAAGAGGAAGAGAGAATAAAGCAAGATAAGATAGAAAGTGCTCATTTGGCATCGGTTTCTAAGGACAATAGAAAAAGGAAAAATAAAGAAGCTGCGGTCTCATAACCACAAAAGAAGAAGAAAAATAAGGAAAATAAAGTTGAAACTATGGAATCTGGTTGTTTCTTTTGTAATGGGACTAATCACAAGAAGAGAGACTGTACCAAATACCACCCTTGGCGTGTAAAAAAGGTATGTCTCTTGCTTTTGTTTGTTCTGAGGTTAATTTAATTTCGGTACCCAAAGACACTTGGTGGGTAGATTCTGGTGTTACTACTCATATAAGTGTGTCTATGCAGGGTTGCCTGAGTTGTCGAAAACCGAGTGATAGTGAAAGATACATCTATGTGGGTGATGACGAGAAGGTTGAGGTTGAGGCTATTGGAAAGATTAGGTTATTATTAAAGAATGGATTTTATTTGGATTTGAAAAAGATATTTATTGTACCGTCATTTAGAGAGAATTTAATTTCAGTTTCCGCATTGGACAAATTCGGTTACTCTTGTTCATTTGGAAATAATAAATTTAGTCTTTTTCAAGATTCAAATCTTATTGGTTCTGGTCTTTTATCCGGATATGATAACCTATATTTGCTTGATATAATTGCCTCACATAATGAAACATTGCATGTAAGTTCTTATGGTACTAAAAAAAATTAACCAATGAGAATTCATTATCCGGATCCATAAGCATTTGTCAGGAGCATGATTTGTCATACTATTTTACCAAACTCACTCTGGGGAGAGGCATTGAAAACTGCAGCTTATATACTTAATATAGTTCCAACTAAAGCTACAATTAAAACCTCATATGAATTATGGACTGGGAAAAAACCCAGTATAAAGCACTTGTATATTTGGGGTTGTCCAGCTGAGGCAAGACCTTATAGGCCAAATGAAAAAGAAACTGGAGTCTAAAACAATTAGTAGCTATTTTGTTGGATATTCTGAAAGGTCAAGGGGATATAAGTTATATGATCACACTTTAAGAATTATTTTGGAGACGGGTAATACCCGGTTGTTTGAGGATATTGAGTTTGGGGGGTGGGAGATAAAGTTAGAGATTTTGTCTTTGAGGAAGAACATGCATCTCTTCCCTCAGTTGTTGTTGATCATGATCAAAGTGTTGTCATTCCTGACAAAGATCACGAAACAACTTCAGTTCAAGACAATTTTCATAATCTCTCTAATCAAATTCCTGATGTTGTTAATGAGGATCAAACTCAATAATCTCAAGAACATGAAGTGTCATTAAGGAGATCCACTAGAGAAAAGAGAAATACAATTTCGGATGACTATATTGTATTTCTCCAAGAACATGAGGTAAACCTGGAAATAGTGGAAGATATTATTATCTTTCTCCAGGAACAAGAAACGGATTTTGGACTTATGGAAGATCATCCAATCAACTTCCATCAGGCCATGGAAAGTTCGAAATCTCAAAAGTGGATTGATGCCATGAACGATGAAATTAAGTCCATGAGTGACAATGACGTTTGGGAGCTTGTCCCATTGCCCGAAGGTGTCAAACCCATTGGTTGTAAATGGATATTTAAAACCAAGAAGGATTCAGAGGATAAAATCATAAGATTTAAAGCTCGTCTTGTCGCTAAGGGCTACACTCAAAAGGAGGCATTGACATTAAAGAGATTTCTCTCCGGTTTCATCGATAATAATGGCATTAGTGGCATATTTTGATCTTGAGCTTCATCAGATGGATGATAAAACAGCGTTTCTTAATGGTGACATTAAAGAAACAATTTATATTCACCAACCAGAAAACTTTATTTCGAGAGATCCAAAGAAAATGGATTGCAAATTAAAGAAATCCATTTATAGGCTCAAGCAAGCTTCCCGTCAGTGGTATCACAAATTTTTTAGTGTCATTACATCTTTTGGTTTTGAACCTAATATAGCTGATGACTGTATATACCACAAGTTCAGTGGGAGTAAGCAAATTTTTCTGGTTTTATATGTCGATGACATACTGCTTACAACAACGATATAGGCTTATTGCACGAAACTAAGAGATTTCTTTCAAAGAAATTTGAAATGAAAGATCTTGATGACGCCTCTTTTGTATTAGGAATTCAGATACATCGAGACCGCATCAAAGCTATTCTCGGACTCTCACAAAAGAGCTATATCGATAAGGTTCTTAAGAGATATAGCATGCAGGATTGTAAACCAGGTGACATCCCTGTTGCTAAGGGGGACAAATTTAGTCTCAATCAGTGCCCAAAGATTAGTTTTGAAACCAAGGAAATGGAGAAGACACCTTATGCTTCAGCTGTAGGGAGTCTAATGTTTGCTTAGGTTTGCACACGACCTCATCTAGCATACATAATTGGGATACCAGGCAGATATTTCAGCAATCCGAGAATAAACCTTTGAAAAGCAGCCAAAAGGGTCATGAGATACTTACAAAGAACAAAAGATTACATGCTCACATATCGGAGGTCGGATCAGCTTAAGATCATTGGATATACCGACTCCGATTTTATTGGTGTGAGGATAGTCTGAAATCTACATCAGGCTATATAGACATCCAATCAAGGATTATGCCTGCGAAATTTTATTACTGGACTGCCTAATGGATAGCATTAAAATGTCACTCAGGTTATTGTGTGACAATAGATCAGCACTCCTTTATGCTAAAAACAACAACAGTTTGACCAAGGTAAAAGCATATAGAGGTCAAATTTCGAGTTGTGAAGGAAAAAGTACAGAAAGGACAATAATCCATAGAGCACATCAGTACTAACTCCATGGTTGCGGATCCGCTCACTAAGAGATTGCCACCCAAAGTGTTTCATGAGAATGTTTCTCATATGGGTGTCAAATCAGTTGAGGATAATGAATTTTAGTGGGAGTTTGTTAAATAGTATTTCTATGGTGTCAAACACTTATTGGTTGATTAAGTTTTTTAAGGTTGCATCTGCAGATTTACAGTTTTAAAGTTTTATGTACTCTTACAGTTTTGAGATTGATTTCAATAAAGTTTAAGGTGGACCAGTTGAAAATAGACATACTATTTTGGACCACACTTTATGTTATTTTCATGCTACACACCTATGCTTATCCATGTCATTGATTATATTGATATACGTGATCATTGTTGGATCTAGTTATGTCAATGTAACATAGATCTCTTTGATCCTATGTTGATATGATTAATGTACCGGATAGGTTGATGACGATTACAAGTTGCTGGTATTATTGAGCTCTTAAGGTTATATTGTGACATACAATACTAAGGTTTGTGCTTGCACATGAGTATGTCGTCCAAGTGGGAGATTGTTGGATTAATGGATTCATATTATATGTACATGGACAATTTAACTATACGGATTAATTGTATGTTATGTGCTATCTTGCGGTTTGACCCAAATATTAGTGGTCCTATGGATATTAATATTAAGTGGGTTAATATGTCGTCTCATAAAGTATAGGGCCCAATTGTGTAGATACCTACGGGCTTGATCCTAATTGATGATGGGCTGATTAGGGTTAAGAACCACTATATATATGAAGGTTATGGTCCCCGGTTGAATATGCGTTACATCTTTCTAGAATCTCATCGCGAGAGAGAAACCCGGCTTGCTCTTATGGATTCAGATACGCTTTCGTTTATTATTTGTTCTAAATAATTCGATATGAAGGTTATAGCTATTTGTGTGGATTAATTCCAAGAAGGGAAGCTTTAAGAACATTAATGGTAACTTCACGAAACAATCAGCATATCTTGCCACTTTCCAAAGCCAGAAGAAAGATGCGTCTAATTGTGAATTCCAGCTAGACAGGATACTACTCCATATTCCAGGAAACGTTAAGTAATCGAGTATGGGTGGATGAGTGTTGCCACGGGCCATCGCCTAGTCCACCTACGCCCTGCCTAGGTGTCCGGGTTGGACAAAATGCGTAGGCCACCCAGGCAAAAATAAACCATAGTGCTCCTGTTTTTGAGCAATAAGAAACAGATCAATAACGAAGGAAAATCCTATCCATCATAGGATCTTTTCCAATTTCCACAAACATCCCCAATTCGTGAATGTTAATTCTTTTTTTTTTATACCACATCATCTACATAATATTTTTTGTTTCTCTTCTTATCTCGTAGTGATTTTAATTGTTTCTTCTCCATTTTTCTTTTTTTTAATCCATCCATAATTTCACCTTTTCTTTTGACTACTAAGGGCTTTTTGGGTAACAGGCACAAAATCGATATATTTTTTTAATAATTATATCAAATCAATACATCATTTTTCTTCATCATTTCTTAATAATTGGATATTATAGATGATATATCATAAGTCATTATGTCCCTCTCTTCATCATTTTTCTTAAACATGTCTTGCTGAGTATAATTAAAAACAATAATGCACATGAATGACTTTGTTTCATCTTGTGTCTGGAGTGAACATGTGGCTGTGTTACACTGTTGGAGACTAATAGTGTCGGTATCATTTTTTTACTGGATTTTTCTTATGTTCGCATGGAGAAAATGGTATAGTCGAGAAGATGTTGGAAGAGTCAAAAATATCATTTTGAGTTGTATTTTTTTGTCATTTTTGTTTCCTTTCTTTTTTGTAATTGTTCACCAAATAAGATGATTAAGGAAAAACGTTGAAGGAGATCGAAAATTATCATTTTTGTTACAACTCATGTCAAAAAGATAAAATTTCATCAAGTTAAAAAAAATCCACATAATCTCTCATCTTGGATATCATGGTTCATTTTCTTTTAGTTTGGTTGATTTATCAAGTATCACTAGAACAATTTATATCAGTCCTATTATAAAATGATGTTTTTTTTTTATTTTGTTGCCCAATATTGATTATCTTTTAAAGTATAAAAGGTTTTTCCATATATATATATTTGATTTTTCTGCTGATTGTATTAGGTAGCAAGAGACACTTTCTAGGACGATGAACGCTTCTGGTTACTTGATAGGACTGATATATCCACAAAGAGAATGTGGCGAAACTTGGCAAGAACTTCTGTCTTTCGAAAAAGCCAGCCAGCATCTGGAGCGAGAAATAGCCGCCCAATGATCCACTATGGACTAAAGCTCAATGGCCAGCCATTTTGATTTCGGAAGAGGTACTTAACAGGAGTTTCACGAACAGCTACGTTTTTTCCAATTTCCAGGGAATCCTGCCATTCAAGGGTAGTTTTTTCCCTATAAATTCACTTTTTAAGCCAGCATGTGTTTGTGAACCAAGATTCATTGTACTGTATTGTATTAGCTGCAGCATGAGAAAGATAATGGTTGAATTGAGGCTGATAAAAGAGAGATATGCGCTGCATACTTGAAAGTCAGCAGTTTGAACCTTCATATGATAACTTTTTCTTGTTTGAAAAGTAATCAGTTGTCTCAACACTCAAGTGAAATACCTAGCCCAGGTTGTCTCTTTCGTTTCTTGAGCTCTTGAAATAATTCCGCCGTTTGATTCCGTCATACGACTAATCATAATACGCTTTTGTTCTTTCACTGGCCATACAAGCTATTATTTCGTATGCAGCGTCCACTTTCATTTTCTTAAGCTCTTCTTTCCGTTGATTTTTTTGCTCATACTGTGCTGGGCAAAGGTGTGCGGCTATTACTAGACTAGATAAATCGCATATTCTAGACATTCCATCCTTTCTGGAGGGAACGGGGAAGTGAAGATACATATACAACATCACTTTGTGTAGGAGATGTGGCATCTATTTGTTTATGTGAACCAAGTACTTCAAGTAAATTTTTTGATCCCACTTGTTCATTCACCTGATGCTACTGGATGGAACTAACCAAACAAAATGTACAAAGCCCCACATTTTTATTATTATTGATTTTATATTTTTAGTCTTCACGCGTCTTCAAGCTTCAATGCAAGAATTCAACAATACTGGACCAGATGCAAATGTCTATGAAAAGTTTAATTTTTCTCGTGTGTATATATATATAACCGTTTATGACGCAAAAGACAATTAATATCGTGTTACAAAGTTCATCATTTTGAGTTGTAATCTTTGTTATTTTTGTTTTTTTCCCTTTTATAATTGTTCATCAAATAAGATGATTAAGAGAGAATATTAAAGAAATATAAATATTATCATTTTTGTTACAACGTATGTTACAAAGGTAAAATATTTCATCAAGCAAAAAGAAAACGACAAATCCCTTAAGTTGGATGTCATGGTTTATTTTTTATTTTTTTGTTAGTTTGATTTACTAAGTATCATAAACACAATCGATATCATTCTTATCATAAAATTATGTTTTTTGACTTTGCAATACGGAATTAGCTGCCTTGCATACAAAGTTTTTCCTATATATATATATTCTACGAGTACTTGTACAAGAAAAGATTCTTTCAAAACCATACGTAAGTCAATGAAATCTATAACATGAACATAACCTGCTGATATGTCAATAAAATAGAGATAATTTCTAAGAAGCTTAATACTGATCTTAGCTAGCTATCTAGCCAAATCTAGCCCAGACTAGAATTTCAACATTCTCAACATTTGCTTGGTTTTATTTATTTACTTTTCTGATATGGTTGAATGAATATATAAATTAAAAACTTATTACTTAGTTGCATATATAGGTGTATATGAAGAAAATATCTTAGCCACCATCCAGCAACACTCTGAATTCTAAAGAAGAACAAAAAGGAAGTCCCGTCCCCTCCCTTCTCTAGTACCTAAGACCTTACATATAAAACCGCTGTTGGAGGGTTAAGATGAAGAAAAAGCCCATTATTGCAGCGAACTGTCACATTTCATATGTCCATGTGGCTGCTTTGTGTTTGCTCGTCGTGATGGGCAGTCTGGAAACAGGCAAGGCAACCAACGCTACTAACAATATCGCCACAGCAGGCGATGATCACAACGTGGTGGAGGTGAAGGTAGGGGTGGTGGGAGACATGGGGTTGTGGGTGGGGAAAATGGGGCTGAGCTGCATAAACATGGCGCTGTCGGATTTCTATGCGTCGCGGCCTCATTACAGGACTAGGTTGGTGGTTGATGCAAGAGATTCCAACGGTGACGTTATTACAGCTGCTGCTACTGGTATGTGATGAAGTCTCTGTAATATATATGATGATTTGGGGATCAATGTGACTGTATGGATGCAAGACATATAAGTAAACTTCGTATCATCTGTTCGAATTTT
>LIEC01008579.1:0-42464 GCA_001925005.1 Drosera capensis | reverse complement strand
AAGAGCATGAAGGCCACAATATAAGTATCTGAATTCTGAAACAATTAGTACCGAAAGAGTTAATATACAAGTGTTGCTGCTTTCATTTGTTGGTAGGTATCAAGTCATCTTGCACAATCACAATTTGAGGGATTTTGGGTGTTCTTATGCAGGTTGTAGATGCCGATGATTTAGTCAAGGGAACCTATACTATTGATGATGTTGTCCTTCCCTTACCTGGGTAGGAATCCTAATATTTTTCTGGGCATTATTGCCTCATGCTTTTCCATTTTGTTTCTCTTTGTTGACTACATTACATGACTTGGTCTTTTTCCCTTCTCCTCATTGCACCTTTTTTTTGGGCAGTTCTAGGGCAATATATCCTGCAAATGATATTGCTGATATTTATCATGATTTGGCAGGGAAGGTATGTTGTCTCCTGCTAAATTGAATTTATCCTATCAATACTTTTAGAAAACAACTTACCTTGTCTTGTTCTATTTACTTGGTGTATATCATTCTTTGTTTCTTGTCAATATAAGTGAGGCTTTTTTCTTTTTCTTTTTTCGTTTTTCGTTCACTATGTGGATTGAACATGTGTAAAACTTGTCATGTTGATGCAACCAGTGCTAACATCAAATTATCATTTTTTGTAAAATTATTATGAAACATTAATAATAGATTAAGTTGTAAATTTTAATATTGACTAAAATTAATAATTTTTGATATCGTCAAGAATAAAAACAGAACGTCTTGAAATGCGTACCGTTGTAAAAATTATGGGGATAGAGGTAGGTAGTATTTAATAGGCATTTTCCTCGTAATTCTCATGTTGTGGCACCTTGTGAGGTTGATAGTTCCATCACAAGTTAGTTTTTATGTAAAGTTCTATTGGTCGCTTTTTGAATTGAATAATCGTGTACTTGGAAACAATCTGTAAATAATTTGCTATCACCCCGGGTAACAACTTAATTAACGTTATCTGCACTTCTACTTTGCTCATATTATGCTTATTCCCCGTTAATGATGTTGCCTCATATTTTTGTTTTATTGATGGGAATATAGAGATGTAGTTTTTACTTCTAGCTACTAAAATCTTAAGATTCAAAGTGAAGACTCTTTGAAAATGAAGCAACTTAAATATCAGGTCGAGAAGTTGAAGTGATACCATGTGCCTTAGGGATTCGTTAACCAGAAAGAACCACATACTGTTTGTCTGAAGGCATTAACTTGGGTTTCATCTTGCTAATCCTGCTTCTCCATTTTTCGTCTGAATATTTGCCAGGACAAAATCAGCTTGACAGAGAATGCGCACAATGTCAAGTACGCTTTTTTTTCCACTTTTAAGTCATATCTGAGTCTTGTTACTTCTTGTTGGCTTTGGCGTCAAAATTTCTGATGAACCTTCTATTTTCAGAGAATTTTCAATAACTAGCATGACTGGAGGCTACAGGCGGGTTTTCCAAAAACCCCTAGACTTCGGATGGTACTGATGCAGCTTTGTCTCACACTTTTTGGCATGCTATCAGAAACTTGACTTTCATTGAGATGACGGGTCAAAAACTGGTGGTGCTTTGCAGGGAAATTCTAACTTATACGGATGGGAATAGGCCTTTGGCAGAGACCGATTTGGACATCATTTTGAAGTCCAAAGCTTCCAATGGGGCATGCCTTCAACAAGGTACTGCCGATGGGACAAAGTTCAATCATTCAGATTCTGGGATTTTGTCTGATGTTCGTAGCAATGAGGAAGCGAGCAAAACTGAAGCAGATTGTGCAGCAGGAGAATCAGACTATCTGACCCAGACAGCTCTGAAGCTGCAGTTTACACTAGCTGCTTCAAGCTACGCCACAATGGCTATAAGGGAGCTGCTTAAAGCGTCAACCTCGGTAAGTTCATGCGTTAGTTGGGGCTTGCAAGGAGAGAATGTGCTGACTTTCATTTAGTGTCCTCTCCAAAGTTCAAACACAGTATAAATCGAAGCCGTTGGCATTTGGTTTATTTTTAGCATACTAATCTAGTGTTTACCTCTTATTATGAGTTATAGGTCGCTTTTCATAAAACATTGAACCACCGGACCTAATCAGGGATGAAAATCTTGGTTGATGTCACGCCGGCTACTCAGAATCTTGGTTGGTGTCATGCCAGCTGCTTTCTTTCGCATGGTATGTGTGTGCAATTTGAACAGCAGGATAAAGTCTGTTTCTTGCTGAGGCTGGAATTATGATATGCAATTTGGGAGCAGTCCATGTGACACTCATAGAAGAGAGGCTAACAAGCCGAAGTATGCTGCGGGTTATGTTCTATTTATCTACAGCAGGGGAATTCCCGTTGGCAATGAAGCCGCCCCCTACATGTTTTACATCTTCCATCTTCCATCTTCCTTTATGTCGTCAGACTTGTGACTCTGCAAGACATGCTGATTGTATGCCCTTTGCTTTTGCAACTCGACAGGAGATGGGAGACTCGCTAACTTATTTTTCTATGAATTTTGTCTAACATTATCAATAATGTTGAATTTTCTCTTGCATTCAAGTTATTAACTAAATACCTTAATTTTCTCATTTCATTGAAATTGTAAACTGGTATGCTCTTGTTCATTCTTGTATTTTGGAAGCGTCACTACTTAAAAATCCTGGTTCGATGAGTTGTTGCCCTGATTCCATGATTTTAAAGCAAGTCATGTTGGGCATCAGTGATCAAGCAATATGCGAAATTATGAGTTGGCCTGTTGGCCTCTTAACATGCACACTGCATCGCATAGGCGTATGGTTTTTGATCTAAAGGTGATGAAATTTCCAACTGATAGTTATCATCAAAAGTAGTAAATTACCTGTACCAAAAGAAAGCACCATCTACACAGGGTTATAGAACAAAAATTCCAATTTCAGGCATCAAACAGCATAAACTGGGAACATATTCGATAAAATTGCAGGTGAATTTCATGGCATACTAATTTAACCAAAACATTCAAATCCAGAACTTGTTACATACATGCGATGAAAACTTGCTTACATACATGCCATGAAAAGGGCTTGCTTAGCAATTATAGCAGAAATCTAATCTGACTATTATGCAAAACACATAAAGATTGAGTTCATCACGAAGCTATCACGCTATATCCAAGATCACTACCACTTGCTGTTGACACCATTGCCCAGCACCATGTCAAAATTGCCAATTCAAAGGAGCATCTTCAAGAAGAAGTCTGGCAAATTTTGCTGCAAGCGAACCAAATATTGAGGCATCAGCTAGAAGCTCTGGCCTCAAATTCCCATTAACAGTGAAGACATATACTAAGAGATAAACCGCATGATAAATAGCAGACAGCAAAGGCAAGACCCAAAATATTCATGCATATAGTTCATCTATTTTCACATGCCTTCATACTCCATAACTTGCTTCAAATCACTTTCACGGACTGATTTTGTAACATATAAATTCCACCGAATCAGGTGGCAAACCATTATTCTGATTTCATTGGCAAAAGCAGTATAACAAGATAAATCACCAAGTTCAATAGAAGGCAGCAAATTCTATCATCGGCGATCCGAAAAAGCACGATCAGAAATGGCTTCAGTCAAATTGCATCACTCCATACCAATAGATGTCATATTTTCCGCACAGCTTCAAACTCAATAAGTCAGTTGGCATGACTATGATGGATACCCACCGAAACCAGGACTAAATAACTAATACGCCGATTAAAATGGTTGATCTCAATTGCAGAAGTTCATAAACTCAAAAAATACACAGGTGACATGAAGGGTGGAAAGGATTTCTGGATTTGACTTCAATCAACACGGAATTTCCAGTATTTCTCCCAAACATTGGATCTCAGCTATTTTTTCCCAAACCAGACCATCAGATGTAATTGAACATACTCATAGATCATGCTTCTAAACTTTTGTTTAAACAACTCATCACGCACAACAAACACTCCAAACCGAAACCCAAATGCAAACAGACACTGAACATCCCTTGGAAAAAAATTCATCCGGTTATTATGAATGCGCATCTATTGCAAATGCTTCACGATCCAAATCAAATTCTGAACCTAAAATAGCATCTCAATGATAATGTCATGACCCTAGTCAAAGAGAAGAGTCCAATAACAAAAAATATTAATCTTACACCTACTGCACTTAAAACCCAAAACTCCATTCAAATAATATGTTAATGCTACAACGTAACAAACAACTTGCAATCATCATAATAGAAAGAACACACCATAAAGAAAGAAAAAAACACATCACAAACCATACGATGCCAACAACCAAATCACCTTCCATCAATCAACGAATCACTCAAACGGGCACATATCGTTTCACGGCCTGTTTCCCCGCAACCCCCAACCCGGAAACAACACCCCCAACAGCACCCGCAATCGCAGCCGACCTAACCCCTTTGGCCGCCCTATAAACAACCCCAGTCCCCAATCCAGCCCCAACACTATTCACCCAATCATCAACCCCGCCTCTCCACCACTCCACCCCGCAAACAACAACCCCATAACGCCCCCGAAAATCCCCATCCTCCTCCCTCCCATCCCCCCAGCATTCAACACCCTGTTCACCCTTATCTTCCTCGAATCCCCGCTCTCCCATCCCCGAATTCCCTCGATCGAACCCTGAACACCACCAATTATCGCTCCGCCGAGGTACGCTATGCCGGTGTAGTAGGTTAGGTTTTCGGACCAGGTGCGGCTGTGGAGGGATGATTGTTCCGGGTAGAGGAAGGCGGGGGAGGTGGGGAGAGTGTAGAGGGTTTGGATTGGGAGTGGGATTTGGTCTTGGAAGGGATGGTAATGGCGGAATTGTGGGGGTGAGTCGGGATCGGAGGACGCCATGGCTAGGGTTTTGAGGATTTCGGTGATTTTGGGGGTTTAGGGTTTTAGAGAGAGAGACGAGAAAAGGTTAAACCCTGGGAAGGGGGTGAGTTCTTGTGGTTTATATGTTTCGTGCAACAAGAGAGTACTCGAAAGGAAAACTATAGTACGTTCTCCCTGTAACATAGACCGATAGACGTGAGAATCTGGCCTCCTAGATTTGTCATGACAATTTTGATTTCTATCGTTGAAACATTCATTGGGTTTGGATAATGTGTGTTATGTTGATTAATCATTTAATTATCTTTTTTTTATTTAAAATTAATCATTTAATTATAACTTATTCCCACGTAAATATATTTGTTGATTTTTCAATGTTGTTATTTTTTTCTGACAAATGGAGTAAAATATTTTTAGATGAATATGATTTCTGGTTAGAATGAAACTTTACAAAATTCATGTTGAACAATAAAAAATGAAAAATGAATTTATGATTACTCACAAATAAATTTATCTATCATAACAAGATTCAATTACTAGGAATTTAAATTGATGATCATTATGTTTTTTTTTAACTTAAAAAAACTTTAAATGATAATGGTTGGATTCTTCCTGATCACAAATTCTACCAGCCTTCTAAAAGATGAGATGTTGTATGAATATTGAGATAGAGTTAGTAACAAAAGACGTCAAGTGCATCATTACGAGTAACTTGAATCATAAGTACAATTATTTCTTATTTAAAACTTTTTCATATTATTCCCTCCATCATGTAAAATTGTGACGGCCCGCATGTTTGATAGTCCTTCGAAATACAGGTAACAAAACATTCTATTTTCATGAAGTATCATTTTATTGATACAGTATAACTCTACTGGTTCAAAATCTCTTCATTAGTGTAGACTCCACGACATATTATTTTTTCTGTTCTAAATTACATTATCGTAGACTCATGGTAAGATATTTAATTTTATTCTATGATTTTTTATTTCTTAATTATATTCTATGAAATAAAAAGTTATAATTTTATATTATAAAATGGATTTTAAGTTCCAAATCTATTCTCATTTTAACAAAATAAATTCTTACCAAAAAACAAAAAAAACAAAATTAAAACTAACTATGCATATTCGGTTTCACTCATTCCGTAATTCCTTTTTAATTTTCTTTCTTTGATTTTGATCCTTATAATTCAATTGTAGCCCTAATTCTTTCAAATGCTAATCAATTCGGAGGATCGATCAAATCATCCATGACCAAATATCAATTAATTGGCAAAAAAAATTAGCACAAACAAAAATATTCATACTATCAGGTGATTATCATACATCAACAAGCGAAATATCATTGCTATTTGAGAGTTGCAGATCCTAAGTGAGTCATTCCAATAATTTATGTCTGATTTCAATATCAAATCTTAAGCATTGAGATACAAACTAAGATTTCAATAAAATACTGTCGATTTTGCTTGTATTAAAAGCTAAGTCATAGTATTATATTATATGCTCATAGTAAAAATTTGAGACTTCTTAATTTATAGAATATAATTAAGATGTTGCATATTGTTAGTTCCCACTCACAGAAATCCTCAAACGATGTACTAATTTATAGAATAACTTTTTTCTTAAACAATGTACTGAAATTATAATGTATGAGTTCGTTGTAATGAATCAGTTCAAGTTTTATATAAATTTCAGTTTTCGCAATTTTCAATCAGTGTGAAAAGCTAAATAACACCAAGATTTATATTGATTTGTCCTCAACTTAGTCGGGGATTTACATTTAGTGTAAAGGTAGAAGAATGTATTAAAACAACCTAAGTACAATCTATCACCTCTATTTACAGACTCTTGCAAATTTTTACTTATAAGTACACTTACAAGTTCGTTTTTCCCTATCCTTAGACTAGTGAAACTCCAAATACAGACACCCTTCTACTGATTATAGATACCTAAATAAAACCTAGTTCATGGTTCTCTAAGTAGCAGAGCGCTCCATAAATGGTGCTCAACAAAACAACGAAAATAAAGACTCAATAAATGACTACAGAATTGATACCTTCATTTCATGAGCATAGACATGAGCACTAATATGTTCAAATATACCTTGTTCATTTCAAAATGACGAATGTCTTGATTTACACAAAATTAGTTTTTCAAGACATCTTAAAAACCTTGGACAATTTTAAACTTGTGATTTGATATTTATCAAAAACATGTTCCCTTTTCTTAAATACAAGTTGTTGAAGTACATGGAAGTTGAAAGGTGGAAGACCTGGGAAAGCAGAGTAAATATTTGATCTCTATATCCCCTAAAAATAAGGAATTTATCTAAGCAATTAACTGTTAGTCAAATCTCATGTCTTCACAATATAAAAGAATCTCTGATATAAAACGATATTATTCTGAAATAGAATATCAGTGAAAATATTGAGAAGGTATCTATTTCAACCTTATTCAAAAAATCAGGGTTTTGTAATATATTTGAAACTTTTTCAGTATTCACTATGTTTAGAAGTTTGTTTTTAGTTTTAAAAATATAAAAAAATTTCGTTATTAATATAAGAGTAAAATACAAAATTAAACTATTATTCGCAATTCACAATTTTTTTTTTTAAAAAGATATTTGATCGTTTCACAATTCAAGTTCAACTTCGCATCGATAATTTAATTCATTAAAATTGTTTCATTTTTAATGGGCGCATGGAGCGTGACAAAAAAAAAAAGGGGGGGGGGGAGAACTTTTTTTTTTTTTTTTTTTTTTTTTTTTTGAAAAGAAAGGGGTGAGAACTGGGAAAATAGCACATATTATTCTTGAACATTCGACTCTTCTCAAATAATCTTTCTTAATTTTGAAAATAGGTATATGATTCCTTCGAGAGGATTTTCTGTCAAAAAATATATAATTTCATAGGGCCATTTGTTAAAATCGAAATTTTTTTCAAAGTTTACGAGATAAAACGACTGTTTTTATAATTTATATGTTTGCAATGCCCAGCCCACTATGATCCAGTATCAGTTAGGCCCATACTGTCTGAGATCTTAAACCATTTATTATCAGTGTGGCTGATTTCGCTATGGCCCATTATTGAGTTTAGTGATCCTATTACTTAGCAAACTCATAGTATCAGCCTTAAGCCTTTTTATGCCATGAGCTACTACTCTCTGGGACTCTTTGGGATTAACTCAATGATAATTAATGTTTCTTAATCATAGTGTCAGGGTTCGACAGTGTGATATCACAAAATCCTTTGTCTAAGGTTACTGCCTTTTCATCTTTCATGTGTAATATGCTTGTGCATCGCTAACTAGGTAACGATGTTCTCAAAGAAACAAGATTCGTACAAGAGAAATACTCCTACTAACATAAACCCAAAATCCTTGCAAATTTATATGTTAGTAGTGGATCGAACATGGACAGTACATATTCACGTCGATTCATGAAGGACTATGGTATGTGTTGTACAGTCAATTTGTGCGTGTGCATGCATACATATTGTGCAGTAGTTGTCGTTCATACGAAATGGCCCCCATCTAAACATACAAAACTATACGAAGGCAGCAAGTGAGATGTCTCTATCAATTTTGATTTTTTTTTTTTTTTTACTCTTTTTTTCTGAAAGAAAGTTTTGATTTTATTTTTAAAATTGTATATATGCAAGCTCATTATTAAATTCACTGAATAAGATGTTGGAATACGAATGCATGTAGTGAACTTTAAGCTCTGAACAATTAAATGCACAAAAGAATCGACTTTTTATTAGTTAATGTTTTTTGAGGAGTTTAAATGTTTAACATGACATCAAAGTTTTATTGATCTAATAGTACAACACTATGCGCCCCCAAAACTAAAAAGTCACGCTTCAAATCCAAGAAAAAACATCTGTGTGAGAATAATCTTTTTTTGAAATATAAAATCCACACAAACTACTCATAATTCAGAACAAATAACTATAAAATTCTGGATTATTTTATTCTTTGTGAATCGATTTAAGTTGTGGTAAGTTTTGTTGCATTTCATTATTATTATTTCCTTTGTTATACGTGTATTGATTTTTTATTAAATTTAATTAAAAAAATATTATAACAACTGAGAAGAAGTTACTGAAATACAAGACAACGATTAACATTATTTATGTGGAAAAAAATTCAAACGAAAACGTTACATATACTATTTTGGACGAAAAAAGGTTAGATATAATATGGAATATGCGAAGTATTTTTATTTTTTTGTTTAATACAATCCCATTGGACTGGAGCCCAGATGCATAGGTGTGGTCTAACTTTTAAATAAATTCGGTACCCATCACACTGTATTGCTTCACGTGTCCTGCCACGCCCATTCGGCTCCACTGTCTCTCTTCCAAATCCGAATGAATTATATTTATGAATTTTTTATAAATAAAATTATAATCATAAATTAAATAATTATTAAAATAATTTTTTTTAAAAAAAATATAATAAAAGAATACGACTTACATCATTTCAACAAAACACAAGATGCCCTTGTCTGAGTTAAGGTCGCAGCGGCGCCTTCGTAAAGGGATGCTGCCTGGTTGCTGAGGTTGGCTACTGTTTTCCGCCGCCTGCACACGTGAGTTCCGTGAAGGCATTTGTTGTTCCTGCTTTTAATATTTGGTTGCGTGACAGCGTGAGATATTCCATGTTACGATCATAAGTCAATATTTCTCCTCATAAATGGTGACGGCTGATTTTCGACGTATTAGTTGTTATAATATTATAAGTTTTTGTATATTATAAATTATTGAATATATATTATCAGATTTTAATTATAAAATATATTAAATTTGATAATATATTCATCAACTTATAATATAAATTTTCTTAATTAAAATCTATAAAAACACAGAGCCTATTACATTGACCAAGAAAATAATTCCACACCCGCACTATGGACTTCCTCGCATCACGATGGATGTGGGTTTATCCCAACAAAAAACGTATTGTATCTTCATCTCAATTAAAGAGACATGACGATGTACAGATCGTATTCTAGGAATGACGTCATGCGCATTCTCTTATTATATTTTGAAAAAAATATCTACTCTTGATAATTAATTAATTTATAATTTTATTTATAAAAAAAATCCAAAAATATAAATGAGTTTTCAAATACTGTCTCTCTGCATCGGATTCTCAACCAATATTAAAAGGACCATGCATGCATATATACTGCTATATTTGTGGTATGTAAATATGACCGACTATTTGTTGCAAGCTTTATATACACCCGATCCTCAAAAGAATTATAACGATTGAATTAACATGAAAATTTACATATATAATGATGAAAATTTGTTGTTTTAATATTTTGTTGTTTATTAAAAGGCAGAAAGTTAATTGATATAAGGTGTTGGAAGTAGAGATGATAATTCGGCGAAAATCGAATTTTTTTCGATTTTCCTAATAGAATTTATTTCAGTTTTCTCAAAATCAAAAATCAAAACCGAATCGAATTATATAAGTTATTTTGATTTCGGTTTCGGTTACTTCGGTTTTAGGTTTTTACAGAATTTTCAAAGGATAAAAAAATGATATTTTTAATGATAAAAAAATATTAAAAAAGGTTTCAAAAGATAAAAATGAAAATTAAATTATAAATACATTATCGAGAGAATAATAGAATTTTTAGTATACTAAATAAACATTCTTGTTAAATAAATCAATATAGAAAAAGATATAAAGGTGAATAATAAAAATAAAATAAGGGAGAAATTATAATTTTCGTTAATTGAATAATCCAAATTAATTTGCAATTCACTAATCAATAGCGAACCGAATTAATGCCAAAATTCCAAAACCGAATACATAATTAACTAAATATTGAAAAAAATAAACCGAATCCAATATTTCGGTTCGGTTCAATTCGATGTTACGGTTAATGGTTTTTTCCCTCACCCCTGTCCCGAAGGTTAAAAGTTAGTTGATATAAGGTGCACGGTAAGAGTTGGGGGAGAAGTTACTTGAGATACTTTAACAGAAGATGTTTAAATTGATATTTTTTATATGAAAAATATTTTGGATATTTTAGAAAATACCATTATTTTATTAGAAATGAAGTACCTTATCATGTGGATTTTATATTCTCAAACATATCACTTCGAGTGGAATTTCTATGGACCGTATCAGCTGGTATGTGTTGAGAATATAAAACCGTAACAACTATAAAATGCTCACAGAAAATATTTACATGATCGTAAGTACTTGATTCGTTCATGAATCAACCAATTTTAAGAGTGATATTTATTTTGTATCCAAATTTACTTTCAATAAGAGTCTGATAGGTATATTAGTTTGAACAAAAACAAAAATTGTCGATATCAATAGTGAACTATTGGGTAGGGGCCCTGTCTTTTAGAGGTCAAGTATCCCTCAATATCTTGTCCCTCCCTCGCTTCGCTTCGCTTAGCTAGCACCAATAAAGTCACCAATTTACAGTGACAAACAAACTTAGGTAAACAACGAGAGAAGGAGCAAACTATCATGCAAAAATGTTTGATGGAGTTTATGATCATCTACACAAATTCCTATCCTCAACACCCTCCTCTTCATCAACCTCTACTCCAAGACCAATATCTCATATCAACACAACTCATCATCACCCTCTTCATCATCATCATCATCATCATCATCATCATCATCATCATCATCCTCTCACATTTTCACTATATGGCCCAAACTCACCCCCTAATTACACACCCTTTGATCATCATCACATCACACAAATCCTCCATCCCCCGCCGCCGCCGCCGCCGCCGCCAATGTTGATTCATCAGCATTGCAAGGAAGAGAAGCAAGTGTGCAATAACGGGTTGTTGATGAATGCTGGTGTTAATATTCCTTGGTCAAATGAGGAGGTGCTTGCTATTTTGAGGATTGGATCTAACTTGGAGAATAGTGGGAGTGGGTGTTGGTTCCCTGCTGATTTTACATGGGAGCATGTCTCAAGGTATATTGATTACAGTACTATATCTTACACTATTAGTTTATGTAATAAAATTAATTAGATTAAATGTATATGCAATTAAATTGATTATGTAAGCCTGTTGGTACATCAAATTCATCCAACAAGGTCAATAAGCGTCATTTTGGTCATTTGTTAAAAAAATTACATTAGTGCGCTGTGCAATACGGAGTACATGTTAAACATCCATGTACGTACTTGTGTCATGCACCAGACTATTTTGGTGATTTCTTTTCCAATTTCTATTTGAAATTAATTAACAACCTTGCAAACATCTTTGCTTTAGAGTTGTGATTAATTAAAACAGGAAAGTGAGGCGGCAGCTAATTAAAATTCTAAGTAACTATTCTATCCATCCCATATTATACATCCTATTTTCTTATTCAAGCTGTCCTAAAAAATAATCAACATATCATATTTAGTAATATTTTCATATAAAAATATCAAAATAAATCATCATTTAATACAGTATATCAATCACCTTCTTCATTTTTTCTCTGTTTTCTAAACCTCATTTACATCCTATTATCATTAAAAAAAAATACTTTTCTTCATCAAATTTCATAAAAATTCAACACACACATAAATTCATGTGTCAGATTTAAACGTTCAATATATTTTGGAATGGAGTTAATAGCTAGTTTTGTAATGATTTGTTTTAATATTGTCATCTTAGTCCATCAGTCTCCTATGACTCCATGAGCAGTAAAGATCAGAGTTAGGTAAGTACATTATTTTTAAGTGGATTTTGGTCTGAAGATATCATAATGGCACTGTCCTACAGATATGATAATAGCATTTCTCGTGCCCAAATGGACAATTAATTACAATTAAATGGTAACCCATTATCTTAAAAAAAGTGATAACTTATGATGTTTTTTTTTTCTGTCACTTTGCTTATCTTATTTTGTGTGTGGCAGAAAGCTAGGAGAGCTTGGATTCAAAAGGAGTGCTGAAAAGTGCAAAGAGAAATTTGAGGAAGAGGGCAGATACTTGAGCAACATCAGCTGCAGTGACAACTATAGTCTTTCTGGAGAGCTTGAACACCTCTACCATTCAGATGCTCAACATCACAATGATCATAATGAGCAACATCACCAAGATCCGTGCCTTTCATCCCATCATCGTTATCATCACTGTGATCAGAACGATGACCACGGTGATGATGACAATGATTTAGAAAGCCAAGAACACGAAGACCATCGTGATAAGATGGAAGCTGACTCGAGATGTAATGATAAGGTAACGGTCGAAAAGGAAGTAGAAGAAGAAGAGAGAAAGAAGTATGCCACATTGAGGAAGAGGAAGAGGCAAAGGGGGAGGAAGTTTGAGATCTTCAAAGGGCTATGTGAGAACATTGTGAACAAGATGATGGCACATCAAGAGGAGCTCCACAACAAGTTCCTCGAAGACATGGTAAAGCGGGAAGAGGAGAAGATTGCGAGGGAAGAGGCATGGAGGAAGCAAAAGATGGAGTGGATCGAGAAGGAGATGGAGATTAGGGCTCATGAGCAAGCCTTAGCTTTTGATAGACAAGCCAAGATCATTGAGTTCTTGAAGAAGTTCACCTCATCAACAACCATTGACCCGAAAACCGCCACCAACTATGATCATGATCGCGATCACAATAGCCAAAGCCAATCCCAAATGCACCTTGCCAATGTAGAGAAAAGAATACACGAAGATAGCCATGATGTGAATCATGATCATATTGCCAAGGTACCAAAACCTAGCACTCCTTCAACACATACTCCATGTAATACCCTTGTGGTTCAATCTCACCAAAACCCTAACTCTTTTCCCACTCAAAATAGCCCAAACTTGCCCACATCATCAAATGATGAAAACCAAGCTTCCTCTTCAAACCCTAATTTAATAACATCCACCAAAGACAATCCTTTTTCACCATGCAAATCGCCCGAAAACCCTTAAAGGGATTGACGACGAGATAGGAGATCAAGATGGCATGGGGAGGCGGTGGCCAAGAGATGAGGTACTAGCATTGATCAACATAAGGTGTAGCCTCTACAAAGCCGAGGATCATCGTGATGATCACAAATTAGATCAAGGCAATGGCCCTTCGAGCTGATCAAGAGGTTCATTGTGGGAGAGGATATCAAGAAGGATGATGGATTTGGGATACAAGAGGAGTAAAAGAGGTGCAAGGAGAGATGGGATCAACAAGTACATTAGGAAGACAAAGGACATGAACAAGAAGAGGTCACTTGATTCTCGGGCTTGCCCTTATTTTCACCAATTGAGCCACCTATACAACCAACGCACCACTGCCGCCATGCTGGAGAATCGATCCGTCTGGCCAGAAAACCAGCCGGACGAGGGTGATGATGATCATGGAAGTCTAAATGCTAATTAATTCTTTGGAACAACAACAGGTGCCATACTCTGTATTTGAATTTTTCAACATTAAAATTCTAGTCATCATTTCTTAGCTACTATCACAAGAATGTAATCAGACAACGACAAACTTATGCTAGAAGCAATGTACATAATATATTGTTGATTTGGTTAGGATAGATTCAAGGGAAAGCCGCAGTCCTCACATATATTTAATTTTTAAAATATAAAAAATCCAACGACCTTCAAAAAAAAATTTTTTGAATTTTTTTTTGTTTTGTTTTGTTTTGCAACCCCTTCATTCCCATAGATTAATTATTGCTTTTCCTCTACGATAACCTGTAAAAAATAACAATCGTATGTACTTTATATTCAATTAACCAAACAATCATGATTAATTCGATACCTAGTGTAGAATATTGTCTCGTGTTCATATGTCAATTAGTACATATGTTTTTGTCCCTGAACACACATGTAGTACATTATTTTTTTGTATCATTTGCTATATATATGCACATAATATAAACCATTAAATATAATTTGTTTATATATGAACTAGCCATATGAATGCATCGCACCGACAGTACTTCAGAAATGGATGATTAATGCCTTGTCCTCTTTGAGGCATGTATGCAATATTGAACTGATTTCCTTATTTTTAATTTATAAAGTTCAATTTCAAAATTTTGAAATATTTTGTTTGTGTATTGCATTTGTATTTATTATAAAGTACATTAGTTGATATACATATATAGGAAAAAACACATTAAAAGACATGCATGCAAGTAATGTAGGTCCCGTTGTAATAACAATGGTCCAAGTTGTATACAAATCTGCTGGGTGACAAACTGTTTTGTGGTGATGAGTCCGTCAGCGAAAGGTAATTTAAAGAGTCCTCCAGATTTGCGGGCTATTCGGTTGACCAAAGGAAAATCTTTCGGGGTTTCCTTTTTAGAACAATGGTCCAAGTTGTAGCTTTAAAATTCAATAAATTAAGTAATTGCATATAGTATATGAATTTTCGCTTTCATTTCATATTTTTATACCAGTCATAGAAGTATAATCACGTTTATTATAAATGTTGATTCCGATTTTGCATTCATATTGTTGTTACTAATTAGGAATTTTATAAGTTCTACTAAACATTTGTCGTTTATCTAAGTATATTTGGATTGTTAATAGGGGAAAAAGCAGAGAAAAAATATGACAGTATTCACCGTGTGATATTTTTTGTGGGTTATACATGTCAGAAAAACACTTAGCAGGGATAAACGATAAAACAGTGTCACAGGACGAAGGCAGGCTATAGGGAGTTTGCATAAAAACACTTGGATACTATTCATGACAAGATAGAGGGGTAGAATAGTAAATTCGATTAATATTGGACCTATGTTCAATTCAAAATCAACTATGAACAAATGAAATATTTCAAAATCTTATGGAATAATACTAACATGTGATTAGTTTGAGTTCTCAAATATCAATTAGGACATTGTATTTTTTAACAGTTGTTATAACACCGATAAGATAATCAAAGAGAATGTAAACATGAATTAATAGTGAGAAATAAGGTTAGTTGACTATTGGTGATGGCATAGGTGCATATCATTGGATGACTTATTCAACACAATTATTGTTTTTAGACTAGGATCATGTGGATCAAGTTTTGATATTAGTCAGATCCATTAGTTCAAATGTGATGCATATATGTAGTGAGACTATCCATCTATGTATTTGAATATTTAGGAAACATGAAACCTAAAATTTTAGAATTACGTAAGACTATAATCGAGATTGAGAATATCAGAAAATAATCTTTTTATTGTTGATTTCGTCTGTAATATGGACAAGACTGTGCACATCTTATTCTTCCTAGATATTATCCTAAACGAAAATAACTGAGTTTTTTTTTAATTGTTTTTGTTGTTGTAATTGCTTATCACCGAGCCATTATATCACCAAAATATTTCAGTATCCATTTAATACATGACAAGGTGCTTATGTTTAGCAGCTGCTTTCACCAAATCTCCATCCGTGCGAAACAATTAAAATCTTTTTGCGCGAGGTTCCCGTGTCCGTTAGAGTGGGCCAAGGCCCAATAAATTGCAAGATTTCAGTACACTGGCCCATATCAAACAACGTCACGTGCTGTGGTGGGGGACGGGCCTAACAGTGGGCCCAGGCCCAATAAATTCCCCAATTGCAAGAACAGCAGTACAATGGGCACATCTATCGGCGTCACGTGCGGTGAAGGTGGTGGTGGTGTTGTTTTCGATATTGATTTGTCTCGCCTGAACAGAAATTTTCAGCAGTGTCACCATGGCAACGCTTGGTCACTAAGATTTCGTAACGTTCAAGGGGAGGTCGATGACGTTACCTAAATCTTCCTCGTCGAATAGGAGTCTAGGATGTTATAGTATCAACGAATTTGACTGCAAATATTTTGGATCCGATGAATCTTAATGATTGAATTTCGGTATTTCTAATATTGACTGTATCATAATATTTAACCCTTTTTCTCTTAAAAACCATCATTCTGTTGATATGTTTACATGTACATGCAAAAAAGTGTTACCTTCATTGCCTTTGAAGCCTTTCTAAATTTCATTTTTTCTAAACCTTATATATCATGGGAATCTGGGTTTGATGTTGTTTATTTGTGTGATAAAATAACCAATTTTATTATGTGAATTCTTCGATTTTTCAATTATATTCTCTAAAATAAAGATTTTTAATTTTATACTATGAAATGATTTTAAGTTTCAAATCTTTATTGTAAAAGATACATCATCTTAATTATATTCTCTAATTTAGAGGTTTTAATTTTATACTATGAATATACAATATCTTTGATTTAACTTTTAATACAAGTAAAATCGACATGTATTGTATTGAAACCTTAGTTGTGCATCTCAATGTTTAAGATTTGATATTGAAATGAGACAGCAATTATTGTAATGACTCGTCTTGAAACCGTAGCTTTAATAGCCATGGTATTTCACTCATTGATGTATGACAATCATTTATTAGTATAAATGTTATTGTTTGTGTCAAATTTTTTGTCGATTAATTGATAATCTAGTCATGGATGATTTGATCGATTCTTCGGATTGAGTGGTCACTTCAGAGAATTCGGATTATTATTGAACTCTAAGGTCGAAATCACAGAAAGAAAAAATTGAAACTCAAATTAGGGATAAATTTAGGGATTAAGGGAAATCGAACAAGTGTGGTTACTTTTAATTCTTTTGTTTTAATTTTTTTTTTACAAGAATTAATTTTGTTAAAAGGAGAATAGATTTGGAACTTAAAATCAATTTATAATATAAAATCGAAAACTTTTTGTTTCATGGAATAAAATTGGAAAATCAAAAAAATTCATAAAATAAAATTCGATAAACCTTGTTTGTATCATGTCATCTGGAACATCTATTTAGAAACGTGCTTTTGCTAAATGAAAAACAGCAAAGAAAGCATTTCGGGCAATGGTGCTTCAGAGATAACACATAACAAGTAAAACGCCAGTCCGAAACACTTTACTCAAAATATAAAGCGTCAATAACCGATAGCGTTTTAGCCTACGTGGCACAGCGCTCTGGCAGTGGTGCTTTGTATCGTCACGTCATCGTGATTATTTGTTGTTTCTTTAATTTTGAAACAATAATTTTGATATACGATCACAATTAAAAATCAAATATATCTCATGAAATATACAATAACATCGATATATGATTGGATACAAAGATATGTTTTCATTATGAACTCTAAACAATGTTTTTGAGAGATCGAATCCGATAACAGAATTCGTACCTAAATATCTCAGAGAACGAAATAGTTCTCTTAATCCATTCAATCCCCATAAATCATCAAAGCGCATTCAAAAATTATTGACTGCAACAACAATCCCTAATAATTTCACATCCACACAAACACTCCGACAATCCAAATCATCTCCCAAAATCATAACAAATCAAACAATTAAAATGTAAAGTTTATCTGAAATAAGTTATGAGGTTGAACAATAGATCGAATTCGAACAGATTGAACTATATTTTTGTGATTTTTTGGGGATTTGGCCACCTTCGTGTGCTTCAGTGTTCGTCGTCGTGGGGAAGAAACACAAATATGGTGAAGCAAAAGACTCCAAGGTAGGGGAGAGAGGAATTCGGTCAAAACTGTACACGTGGCCCAAAATGTCACGGATCGTGATATTTTACTACGTGCACAGTGTTTCGGGTCAAGAAGCTTCATAGTTTTGAGTTTCTAAATAACAATTTCGCATGCGATCCACGGCGTGAAGTGGACAACTTGGCACTGACTTCGGGGTTGACCAGTTTAGATCTCCTACTGAGCAAAATATGTAGATTTGGAGGCAAATATGGGCAATATCCCAAAACAATGACATGGTGGCAACTAATCACAGAAACTATCAAATGATCCATATAAACTAAATATTTTTTAATTCTGACAATATAGTGATGATATTTCAAAAATATCTTCGATTCGGACTTAGTTCATTCATATTTTTTGATAAAATAAAAATAATGATTTGAAAATAATAATAAAATATAATTATTTTATTTAAAATGAGTATTATTTAATCTTAAAATATATATTTGAGGGATTGCATTGGAATTATAAAATTTCAAAGACAATAAATTGATTATTTTGTCCAATACCTAATAATTTGAAGGAGCAATTTGAAATTATGAATATTCAATGGATTTATTTGGAATTAACGAAGATTTGAGGAATTTAAATGACAAAACCCATATAAAATAAAAACCAAAGGTGTTTTGGTATTTAATGAACAAAGTTTTCAAATATGATATCTTAATATTGTTTTATTAAGATATCTTAATAAAACAATATTAAGATACAACATGTTTTGTAGAACCAAGAGAACAATGAGTTTCCGGACTACTATTGGAACTACGACATCTTCCCGTTCAAACAAACAAACTCATAAGGGTCTATTTGGTATCCCTTGTGTTTTTTGTTTTCTATTTCGTTTCTTAAACAGATGAAATGAAAATTCAAAATAAAAACCCCAATGAATTGTTTAGTATTATTGCTTAAAATTGTTAAAACTAAAATTAATAATAGAAATAGAAAACCAATAATACAGATTGAATTTGCTTTATAAAATAAAATGATGTTTTTATAAAGAAAATCTTAAATAATATACTCATATAAAACAAGAAACAATAACAAGAAATCATTTTTGGTTTTATATTTCCGTTTCATCCGTTTTAAAAATAGAAATTAGAAATAAATATTTATATTTCATTATTAAATAAAAGAAAATAGAATATCAAAAATAAAAATGATATCAAACAAATCTTGAAAAAAATGTTTTTTCGTTTTTATTTTCTATTTCATATGATTATAATATTTAAGATTTTTTTGGCATAATTAATTTCATTTTGTAATATGTTTTTGATTTCATATTTTTCTTTTCCGGTTCTCTTATTGTTTTTGATTTCTTCAACTGTAAACGATAATATTGTTTAGCAAACAACCCCCGAGTATTGATCTTCAATGCAATCACTCTGAAAGTAAATCACTCCTCACTAGTGACATTTGAAAATCGAAATCCGAAAACGGTCCTCGCCGTTCTTTCTTTAATCAACCCCAATCATCACTAATTACTATCATTACCCTATTAATTCCCTGTCTTATAAACCGACAAAACTCCCCCTCTCTTTGCCCAATTTGCCTTCCTCTCACGTGACTCCTCAACCACGATTAAAACCTTTATTAATTAAAACGAAAATTTACGAATCAAAATTGAGCATTAATTATTAAATACTTTGATTTTAATTTATAAATTAATATTATGATTTAATATTGAACTGAATTGAAAAATAGATTATAAATTAATTAATTGGATTGTTTATGATCGATTATCGAACCGTTTAAAACTATTATCGTAATTATTTTATATAAGATCGTTAAACTTAAATACCAAACACAATATATTATTTTAAACCTAAGATAACATAATATCCTTAATATTATAAATATTACTTTTTTTTAGAAATAAAAAAAAATCTTATTCATATTTTTAATTTTTTATCGAAAATATTTTTTATTTGATTAGAAAAAAAATCATTTGGTCATAATTTTTATTATAATTTTAATTTTTTAACTCGATATATCTAATTTATTTTTATAAATATATATAATCAAATTTTATAAAACGTTTTTAATGAAAGAGATATATATAATTAAAATTTTAAAATACTTAAAAAAATCATAAAAATTAATCAAAAAATCATACAAATAAAATAATTTAAAAATAAAAAAACTAAAACTGTTATCTTTTCTGTTCTGAATTTGCGTTATAAAAATAAAATCGACAAAAGCGATTAAATAGAATAGATCCGATTAACACACCGACTTACCTCCATCACTTCCGTCTCCGCCACCGCCTCCGCAGCCGCCGGTGACTCTGAACTCGGCACTCTCCTGTAGTGATCGCATTCACTCGATCGATCTCCTCATAGTCGTCGAATCAGGTACTGTCGATTTCTGCCCTAGCATTATTGTACTCGAAATCGAAATCGAGATTCGATAACCACCGCAAGTGAGACCGAAATCATCGGAATCACCGCATTTTCGTTTCCGTGTTTGATACTTTGAATATTTGATTCTGCATTATTGCCTGTGTTTGTATTAGGCATTATTACTTGTGCATTGGGGAATAGTCTCTTTGTTGTAGTTACGGGGGAAGACTGAGTACGTCTAGCTCTCCCCAGTCGATGGCGGAATTAACTGTGTTGTTGTTGTTATTGTTATATACTGCTAATAGATGTTGAGCGAAATTGAGTCTATCTATGCTGTTTAATGTTCGGAGTGCGAGCGAGGAATTTTGTTTCGATGTCTGATCGGAGTTGTGATTTGACTTTGTTTCGATGTTGTTTAATGTGACATTGCGGTCAGTGAGGTCTGATTGTGGCAGTTACTAGTAGAGAGCTGCTGCGGTGTGAGGGGCTGGTGCTCGTGAGATTTTGGCTTTCTTGTGAATGCGATGAGATGCTTGTGATTGTGGTTGTGACTTGTGATGATTGATGGTTGATTTGAATGTGATGTGTGATATTGACGTGTGATTTGGTGGCGGTGATGGTGATTTGAGACGAGGTTTCCCTTTATGTGAGGTCTGATTTGATGAGTTGGATAGAAGTCATGGAAAGTAGCCTTTTGTTGTTTGGCTTTACTAGGTTTTTGGTTGCTTTCTCCTTTCTTCACATCCTTTTCTCGTCGGATTTCTCATTGGATTGTATGGTTCGTTGATTATCGAGATTGAAAATGGTGGATTTGTGTTTTGATGGTCTGTCAAAACTGTTGGAGTCAGTTATTTTCATTTACTTCCCTCTTCCTGTGATTTTTATGCTTTATATAACCGGGTTTTGGACAGGTCAGAACTGAACGTTAGGCTGAAGCGAAGACTGAAGATATGACTCATTAGTGAGCCAATGGAGCAGTATGAGATACTGGAACATATTGGCAAAGGATCATTTGGGTCTGCTGTTCTTGTCAGACACAAGCATGAAAAGAACAAGTAAGGACTGATGATCTGATTAGCACATTTTCTCTCTTATGTCCTGGGCTGTTTCTTGTTTCGAATGTAATATGATATCTCTTGGTTATAGCTGAAGCAATGGGTGCTCACAAGTTGACTTTGTTGGATATGTAGGTATGTTCTTAAGAAGATTCGTCTTGCCCGCCAAACAGAACGGACACGTAGATCTGCTCACCAAGAGGTCAGTATCCTTGTACTTGCACATAATCATTATACTATCGGGTTTCTCGCTTCAGCTGCTCATATAGTGTAGTTTTAACGAGATACTTCTTCCGAGATGTTCAAACGGGGTTATACTTTCTTTGGAAAATAGTTTGAGCCATTTATGGGTTTTTTTTTTTTTTTTGAGGATATGCTGCTAGTTAGTCTACTTTTTGTAAGTAACATACCTTAGATGATTTTCATGCATTTTATCAGATGGAGCTTATTTCCAAACTGAGGCACCCATATATTGTGGAGTACAAGGATTCTTGGGTTGAGAAGGTTAGCACAATCTTAAATCCCATCTGATAGCTTTTGTTTCTGCTGAATTGCTCCTGGTGTGACTCCTCCTTGTTATTGTTTTCTTGTTGTTTGCTTGATCTTTATACTTCAGATTTTCTCTCAAACAGCATTGGCCTTTTCAAGCTTTGTGTCCGCTTATTATTATTTTCATTTAGGCGTTTAATCTTCCTTATCTTTGCTGAACTTGTTGATGTTATTTGGACTGTGACTCTACTTCTGGACAAACGTTTTCATAAATTTTGACCCCGAGGGATTGCTCTGTAATTCTTAGCTATGACATTCTTTAACAAATGGTTGATATTCATATGCTGGTGAGGGTTAAAATGAGGTATTTGTAATTCATCATGCCGAAGAATGTTGGTATCATGAAGACTGACACGAGGTTGAATGGTGTTTAGGGATGCTACGTATGCATGATAATTGGCTACTGTGAAGGTGGTGACATGTAAGTTACTTACATTGATGGTAGCATTTAGGCTTAAAGCTGTTGTGCTTACATAGTTACATGCAGTCCTGACTGGCTTTGAACCTATATCACCATCTCCAGGGCCGATGCAATCAAGCAAACCAATGGAATCCACTTCTCCGAAGAGGTTTTCCTGCAGTAGTTGATTTTTTTTTCTTTCCTTCATTACATATACAAAGTTTCACACCTGACAACTTATAACTTATGCAGAGATTGTGTAAATGGCTTGTTCAACTACTGATGGCTCTTGACTACTTGCACACAAATCATATTCTACATCGAGATGTCAAGGCATGTTGGATGTTTTCATGCTAGCACTGGAACTTCATTTTTAACTACAGTCTGTAGCTTGAACTGTCTAACATTATGTCAATGGCTGCTCCAGTGTTCTAATATCTTCTTAACGAGGGATCGAGATATACGTCTTGGTAAGCTGGTTCATGATTTCTATCATATGATCCTCAGTCAATACTATTCACTATCTAAACATGTAGAGTCAACTTTGGTTTTCAGGTGATTTTGGGCTTGCCAAAATTCTGACATCTGATGATCTGGCCTCCTCCGTAAGTTATATTTGAATGATAATTGGTTCGCATCCTGTCTCAAGGTCTAAAGGTGAGGTTCTCATGTTCAGGTAGTTGGCACCCCAAGCTACATGTGCCCTGAGCTTCTTGCAGACATACCATATGGTTCAAAATCTGATATCTGGTCCTTGGGTAAGTCGATTCTTCTTGTTATTGGAATTTTTTTTGCAATCCATGTGCCCGTCAATCTTCTACTTGTATTAAGTAGAGTTCCTTGATATCAATGTTTGTCCAGGTTGCTGTATTCACGAGATGACATCATTAAAACCTGCATTTAAAGCATTCGTAAGAACTCTCACCCTTCTGATCAAGTTTAGAACCATACATTGTCATGCCATAGTAAAAAATAACTTGCAGTGTTATGTTGATTAATGGTTTTTCTGATTTCTATAATTGCTGGTTTTTCACCCTCTGTTTTGTGACATTATCTCTGCAACAGGACATGCAAGCACTGATCAATAAGATCAATAAATCAATCGTGGCACCTCTTCCTGTTAGATACTCCGGTGCATAGTAAGTCCTTATCCTACATATTAGACCGTATCAATTGTGTCGGTTCCTTTGGACCAAAGAGGAAATCATCGCTTAGAGTAATGACTTGAAAGTTTGAGATTCATGCTTGATTAGCCAGGATGTTCCTGCTTTGGGATTAAGTACTTGTGATTCGTGATCAGACCCTTTCTGTCTGTAATTTCTATCTGCAGTCGGAGCCTTGTTAAAAGTATGCTGCGGAAGAACCCAGAGCTTAGACCCAGCGTAAGTGGATTGTTTTTTCTATGCATCGCAAGATCTCTTGAAAAATGTACGTATTTGTATTGGATTCTCATTGCATAAGTGTCAAAGAACTCTTAGTTCGTTCTTCATTAACTGAAAACACTGGGTATGCTAAAACTGCATGTGTGGTTTAGTCAAATTAACCTTGAACCTTCACATTTACTATCACCGCATTGATGTGGGATGTCAATGCGGCTTATCTTTGTAGGCTCACATATTTCTTTGCAGGCGGCTGATTTGCTCAGGCACCCACACCTTCAACCGTACATACTTCAGATACAACTCCAGTGCAATAATCCAAGGCGGGAGGTATTCCCTGCCAAGTGGACCGCGCAGCATGTGGGTAGAACTGAATTCCAAGAGCCTGACGGCGACAGGACCCTTAATCCTAGTGTTTGTGATGCTGAGATCGATTCTCTTTATTCTACTGAAAGAATACAAGCTACTCTCTGTGATCTGGACAAGAGATTAGCAGAGCTAGCCGTGATGAGAGACACCGGCAAGGAGACTACCAGGTCTAAGCCTAAGCCAACACTTGCAAGGGCACCAAGTGGAGGCAAAAGTCCTAGACTACCTAGAGCAAGAACATCTGGGAGCCCTCAACAGCGTACAAAGTCCCCAAGAAATCGTCAATTGGTAATTTCCTTTACCAGTCAAAGCAAAAGTGTTGCATTTGATACAAGTCCAGTATTATCATATCTCCTGGTCAAGCATTCTACTCTTGGTTGGACGTTTTGATCCACGATGTGAGGCCACTTACAATGCGTACCATAATGGGACTTCATGCTCAAACTATAGCCCTTAAACCTGCTATTCGGAACATAGATGGGTACTTCCCATAACTTCTGAGTGAACTGAGATTTTAGCCGGTTTAACATGTCCCAGACAGTTCTGAGCATGCTTTTACTTCTTCGTTTCTGATGTCACTAGTCCAAGTCTGTTTATGTTCTCTGATACATATCTGCAGCCTCCTGCTTCGAGCACACCCGTGAAAAGAACCGTCTCGGTGACTCGTAGAGCTTCTTTACCTGCAACGAGAATACCTACGCTTCAAGACCCTACTCACAAGCCAAATGCTCGCATTTTGAGGCATATCAAGTCTCCAGATGTTTCAGTCAATACTCCAGGAATAGACAGGATTGCAGAATTCCCTCTGGCTTCTTATGAAGAACCCTTCTTTCCCTCGTTCAAGCGCTCTTCAAACTCTGCTCAGGACTCCTCAGCCTCACCTCAGTGTATCGACTGCACAATCACCAAAGACAAGTACTCCATACAACTATGCGATGTGAGGCCAGCCAAGACAAACCTGGGTGAGATGTGGCACGAGGTTCAGGCTACCAAACTGGAACACGAGAAAAGCGACTCCACTGGCCAAAATGCTACGGCTGGCGCATCCAGTCGAACCTCATCTGATTTGCGGAGGCAACGGTTCGATACCTCATCACACCAGCAAAGGGCCCAGGCATTGGAAGGTCTTCTTGAGTTCAGTGCAAAGTTGCTACAACAAGAAAGATATGAGGAACTTGGCGTCCTGTTGAAACCGTTCGGCCCGGAGAAAGTTTCCCCCAGAGAAACCGCTATCTGGTTGTCGAAGAGCTTTAAAGAGAACTCTGTCACTCAGGATATTTAGCTCCGCTGAACTTTGCTATATGTATCGACAATCGTTTGAGTACCATTGAACTCGTTGGAATTGCAGTTGGCTAGTTGTAGATAGTGTTTCTCGCTGCAGCTTATTTGTGGTAGTCGGGCATTAGGCATGGTTGAATGTTGTCAAATTAGACTTCTCGATCCCTTTTTTTTGTCCACCTCGTCGTCTTGGGGATAAGGATACAGATTACTTCGGAACGTCTGCCTTTCATGATCGTCTATGCCCTCTTTTTCACTGTATAACACTTTTGAACTCATTGATCATCATGCGCATCACGATTTGAATCCTGATCATAGAGATTGTATATGGCTGTTTGAACTACTTCAGCTTCCCAGTTGTATCATCGTCCACGAGAAACGTCATGCATCGTCTTCCACAACCTCATTTCCATATCGAAATGATGGGAGGCTTGAGCATGGAGATGAAGTCTCGACGGTTGCTACTTCTCTATCATGGAAGCATTTTTGTCAAGTCAACTAAATTCACAATTTTGTCTATTAGAGATATACTTGTAAGGAATCTAAGGTACTAGAGATCTTATAAAAATAATGACATACGGAGCACGGCACATAGAAAAATGAGCACTTCGACTAAAGAAAGAACAAGTGTTGCATAAACTTCCAATGATGAACACAAAAAACTTATCAAGATTCCGACTTTAAATGGCGAAAAATTCTGGTTGTAGACATTCTCGTGATGATTTAACCGATTTGAACATTCGATAATTCCTTCAGTTAAGATTTTGTTCATTCTGACGAACAGGATAACTTGACTTGATAATTCTATCGACTCTCTCATAGCAAAAAGTTAACCTAAAATATTTGTAGTTCATCAAATAGGAAAAATAAAAATAAAAATTCCATGATCCTCAGTTGTCTTGCTCCTCCAACTACTACATTTGGACTTGTGAATTTTGGCAAGAAACCTATATATCAGAAAACTTCAACCATCTCCTTCTCCCCAGCTATTGCAGATGAACCCTTGCTCCAAATCCATTCACTCAATCTCTAGCAGTTCTCGCTCTCACGTCGAGATGTCTCGCTTCATGTACGTAACTTTGCTACTGCTACTTCTCGTGGCACTATCAACTATCTCCTTTGGAGATGGTAATATTCAGACAGCCCTTAAACAAAACATCATGTCTCAATTTCCTTTTCTGATAAACGTGTATGTCTAATTAACGTTGTTACCATAAGCTATTCCTGCATGCCGGCAGCACCTCCACTCCCAGCCATCCTGACCGATCCATTCGATATATCGTTCTCTGATATATTTTCGTTGTTATGATATTTCAGATGTATACTGAGAACCATGATGTATATTGATGATCACATAAGGCTTATGTTTTAATCTTTCATGTCAACATATGCCGTGATGTGTCAAAGCACAAAGCCAATCCAGAAAGTCTTGCATCCATTAGGGTTTGAAACCAGTCAATGTTGATAGGCGTTTGAACTTGCTCGAGTATGAAATAACTCGGTCGGTCTCAAACAAAATTGAACGCACCAGTTCGATTCTTTTCATTGACTTGATATGTTACCATTTCATTGTAGCTTGCGAGTGGATCTACTGTGGCGAAGGTACATGTACGAACTCATCTTCCCATATCCATATGTGCAAGTGCGACTTTGGTTCTTTCAATCTCCCGAACGTCTCTGTGTTCCCATGCTACGGTGACGGTTGCTGCTACTCTATTCGTAGAAGCATTTTTGTCAAGTCTTGCTGATTCAGAAGAGAGAACACAAGCCTTTATCAAGTCCACTGAATTGACAATTCTGTCTATTGGAGATATACTTGTGACGAATCAAACGCACTAGAGGTCTTAATAAAATAATGACATACAGAGCACGGCATATAGAAAATTGAGCACTTTCACTAAAGAAAGAACAAGTGCTGCATAAACATCCAGGGATGAGCACAAGAGCCCCGTCAAGATTCAGACTTTAAACGATTAAGAGTTTGATCGTAGAGATTCCCGTGATAATTTCAGCTGATTTGATCACACGATAATTACATCTGCGATAAAAATTTGTTCATTTCCATGAATACAATGACTTCCAAGATCCTATCGGCGATTTATTTGAATTGTTGTTGTTGACGATGATGTACACGGTGACATGACTTGATTATTCCGTCGAGAATATTATCTAAATGTGTGCCAAGGGGGACTAGTCCTTCATCTAGATGCAACTTCACCGACTAGGGGGAAAAAAAAGTGTTCCCATAATCCTCCATTTTCTTGCTCCAACTACTACATTTGGACTTCTGAATTTTATTAAGAAACTTCTATTGGAAAACTTCAATCATCTCCTTCTCTTCAAATATGCATATGAACCCAAGACGTTTGCTTCTAATCCATTCCCTCAATCTCTAGCAGTTCTCCCTCCCACGTCAAGATGTCTCGCTTCATGTTCGTGACTCTGCTACCGCTACTTCTCGTGGCACTATTCACGATGGCTCTTGGCGATGGTAATGATAAAACCGCGTTTGTGTACAATGTCTCTATTCTCATGTCTGCTTAATTTTGTATGTCCAATTGTTGTTTGATCATGTATGTGTTCGAAGACATATGCAGCGAAGTGAACTGTGGAAAAGGTACCTGCAAAGCGAGCGCGAACCCGCTTGTTTACACATGTGAATGCGACGCTGGATGGAGAAGAACTCGCCTTTCTGATAACGAGGAACAGTATCTTCAATTTCTACCCTGTATCATTCCAAATTGTGAGCTCTATACTCCCTTAACAGCCTTTTATTTATTTATTTATTGTAGCTGTTTTTCTCAAGCAACAAGAAAATAACTGTGATGATATGGTGGCTTCCAGGTACCATAAACTATTCGTGCATGCCGGCAGCACCTCCGCTCCCAGCCATCCCGACAGATCCATTCAATGAATCATTTTATGATCGTAAGTCATTCTCAACTCAAACAGATATTCTTTTTTTTTTTGCTGTTATCCTTCGGATGCAGAGTGAGAATTCTGAGTATTAGCAAGTAGCACGAAAAGCGTGTGGGTCCTAAAAGCATCATTCCGTGAAGCCAACCTAGATGGTCTCTGTGTCCGATAGTATTTGAACCCTGTTTGCTAATAAGCGTAATATGTGGATTGATTTTTCGAACTAGATCGACTATGAACCGACTTCTTTCAAAGGCTTTGAAGTTCTATGCATCTATTGAACCAATTTGGATTCTTTTCATTAACTTGCTATGTTGTGTTTCATTGTAGCTTGCGAGTGGATATACTGCGGCGAAGGTACATGTACGAACTCATCTTCCCATATCCACACGTGCAAGTGCGACTCCGGCGCTTTCAATATCCTGAATGTGTCCGTTTTCCCATGCTACAGTGACTGTAAGAACCAAACTCCCAATTCAGATGTATAAGAAAACAAACTCCTGTAAGGGAGACTGATAGCATATTGGCGAAGTATTAATGATAAATGGGCTTCCGCTTTGACTGTGAACAGGTGCTATTGGATCAGATTGCTCATCGCTCGGAATAAAACTGTCAAGCTCATCGCCATCACCAAGCTCGGGCTCTGGCTCAAGCACAGGCTCAGGTTCGAGCTCAGTTTCACCCACGAGTGCGAGCTCTGCTGGCATGGTTTATTCTGGGATGCTGAACTGGATTGTCACATTGCTGATATCCTTTGCCATGATTCCATGGAAACTGAACCAGGACTTTTGAGCCAGTTTGTATCAGGATTCACAGGATTCGTTTACACTACATATTATGATCATTATATATATATATATATGATATGATGTACGACTATTTGAATGTTATTTGATTTTTGGCATTTCTGATATCAGGATTTCATGTAAAGGTTGAGATTGTATTAATAAGCCAGCATATGATCATTGGGGATGATCGGTCTTGTTGTACAGTTGAAATAATCCTTGGATAAAATACTTTTGGCTTTGTACCATATGACAATGCGATTAGATTACTAAAGACATCCTATTTGATACTAGCTGCTATGAGCAAAGCGAATCTGATTATCGACAAACGGTTCCCAAAACCGACAAAGGATCAATGCTTGAAAAGGCACAAAACAAATAGTATCAGTGCTTCAGCAGAAGATGAATCCTTGAACATTCTCTGCTTGAAATGGCAAATAACAAATAATGTGCACAATTGCCCACCAATGCATATGGTTCAATAAAACCAGGGCAAGTACAAAAGCATCCAAAGGTGCTAATAGACATGATCCTGGGAACGCTTTCCCGATCTCGACAACAGATGATGCTTTTCCGATCAGTGAACAAGCACATATGCTGAAATTAAGTAGAGTAACTTATATGTATAGACGAGGTACCATATCTTATTATATTATTATCTTATAATTATTTTAGCTGCACCGAGTGTCATATAAAATTTGGTACTAAAATGAAATGGTCCATAATAAAAAATCTCATCATAAAATTAAACAAATTCGTACAAAATCAATAAAATATTTTAACTCTTTTTTGGTTACAAAAAGTTCTCAAGATTAAACATACAACAAAATCCAAAATTGATATATTTTCACATAATGTTAGCCTAAACTAAATTGCCTTTTTCTATATTTTTTTAATTTTTTTTTTAATAACGTTCTCTACTTGTATGGAATATGAAAAAACCCTAATCCTCACCGTCGACCTTTCCGACCTCAAAACCCATTCAAATCCCTCAATTTAATCTCAATTTCACTTCCCTTTAGTGGGCGCATTCAATTTTGTCCCTTTTCAATGGCCGCCGAATCTGCTTCTGCGATTCTCAGAAATCAGGCGATTGAGGTATAATATGTGATGATTGAGATGAGAAGAGTTGAGATTTTGGGATTATAGGAGTTGGGTTTTGATGGGGTTTTGATGCCTTTTGATGGGTTGCAGGTGGATTTGCTTGATTTTGTGGATTGGAGTGGTGTTGAGTGTCTCAATCAGAGCAGCGGCAACTCCCTCTTCAATGCCCTCAAACAGGTTTTGAATCTCTTTTCTCTGATTCTTCACGTATTTGGTACTTCGTGCTTTTTCTTCCCTCAAGAACAGTCTCTCTGTCGTGGTGACAAGGGGGAAGACTGTCTCGACTTCCCCTGCCGATGTGGGGATTACCTAGGTTGTAGTTGTTGTTCGGTGAGTTCGTGTTGCATCTGCTATGAAGTCTTGGAATATCTCATGATGTTAGTTGTAATTAAAATCTATTGAAATCGAATGTTATCTAGATTTTGATTGTGTTTCTTGATCCGTGATAAATTTAGTGGTTGATTGTACTGAGTTGCGGATATGAACTGTAAAAACAGTGATGAGGGTGATGAACTATTTGCTGGTTTTATGTGTTTGCTGGTTTGATTTGATGAGCATTTTGATTTGGTATTATATTGCGTCGGCAATGATGTAATGAAGATTTGAGCGCTTGATAATAGATGTTCTCGATGATGGATTATGTTTAATAAAGTGTGTAATGTTTTATGTTTAAGGAAATTGTAGTGATCAATTGGTGAGATGAAAAGTGATAGTCAGGTTGCTAGTTTCCGTTTGTAAATTCTTCGTAGATATCAAGTAAATTGGCACCGATGTTTTCCCTTCTTTAAAAACATTAATAGCTATGAAAGTGCAGTTTCTTTGTCTTGGTTTGGGTTTTTACTTGGCTGCTAATCTACCAGGGCTACAGGGAAGATGATGGATTGATACTTGAAAGTGATGCTGATGAGCAACTTCTGATTTACATTCCCTTCACACAAGTTGTTAAGTTGCACTCGATTGCCGTCAAAGGTCCAGAGGAAGAAGGTATCTAATTGTTTGAGTTCTGTTTTAAACATATATCTGAATACCCTTGTTATGAATTTCGATTTTCCTATGGGAATGGTTGTGCTAGGAGCTTTTTGTATAATTATGTGATGCACAAATTCAGATTATAGTAGTTCTAGTTTTACATGAACACCTTTCAGTCTCCCATATATCACCTTGGCTTTTGTTCTGGAATCAACTCGTGAATGAAAAGGAGACATTTGATTCTCTGCCTCCACTGTAGTAGATATCGAAATGGATCAAGTGTGGAATCTCTTCTGGGAAAGCTCTTGCATGATAATTTTTAGGGCAAGATATTCACGGGTCTAATACTGAAATGAGAAAGTCATTAGCAACTTCGTGAAGGTCCGGTCACTAGGGTATCTGAAGTTCTTATAGACAGTCTCACTGGAAAAGTTTACAAAAGCTTATGAATAGAAAATGTGAAAAGCCTGAGCAAGAAAGTTTTAGGAGTTCGGCTTCTGTCCTCCTTGTTGCATCTGCTTTAGTTTTTATATCTATATGAGGGCTTAGCAAATGTTGACCTATGTTTGTATACATTACGGAACTATGTTTCGAATTCCAATGGCGTTGATTCAAAACTGTGATTGGTTTTTGGTTTTCAGGTCCAAAGACGGTGAAACTTTTCTCAAACAAAGAACATATGGGATTCAGGTATTAGTCTTGCTGTTTTCTCTTCTGCTTCGTTTGTGTGTCAGGGGATCAGTCGCACTTATGTTTTGGAACGTTATTTAATTGTCTGATCTATCTGAAAATGTTGTGTGCAGCAATGTCAATGATTTTCCTCCGAGCGATACAATTTCTTTATCCCCCGATAAACTTCAGGTGAGGATCTCATCTTCCTTACCTCCCATCCTTCATCTCATGTAATTGTATCTGTTTCTACAATGTTCTTCTGTGATTCACCCACCATTATTGTTTATAATTGATGCAATTTTCTTGGATTTGTGATAATAGACTAGAACCCTAAACCACCCATTTTCAAGGTAATTGTGCATTGCAAGTCATCTATACTTGTGCATTGCAAGTCATTTATGTGATTGGCCAAGCTTAGAATGCAGTTGCAGATCACGACAATGCTATTCTGATGCTTGAACTTGCTGCACTGCTGTTGAACTCGCAACTTTTTTTCTACGACACTTCTATGTAAAGAAGAAAATTTCACGCTTTAATCTGCATTCTTTTGTATCCAGGGAAAACCAATAGCATTGAAGTATGTGAAATTTCAGAATGTCCGAAGGTATGCTCCATGTTGCCCATATCTTAGAACTCTTATCTGTTCCTTGATAATTTACTTGTGTGGTAATTAAGCATTTTGATTCATGATGCTTCTCAGCTTGACGGTTTTCATCGAGGATAATCAATCTGGTTCTGAAGTCACCAAAGTTCAAAAGATTGCTTTATATGGAACGACGTAAGTTTCTTCATTTTAGCTGTAAATAAACATCTTGCTTTCGCCTGACACCTTTTTTCTTACTGATATCGCATATGTGCTGCATTGAAAAATAAAGGGTGGAAACAACAGACATGAAGGGCTTGAAGAAAATCGAAGAACATTAATATGAAGCAGGACCAGGTAAACAGAGGACTTAGTAATGTGTTCCCCGGCACGTGACTCCACGTGTCGGGACAATGTTTCGCCTACTCTTTTTCGCTGCCATCACTTCCCAGAGAACCTTGCAGGGGTTGATTGTAGGAATCTGTGGTGCGCGATCTATATGGTTGTGGTGGAGATTTAATTAAACTTGATTAATTAAACTTGTTGCATTCTAGAGATCCATTTGATGTTATGAATTTAGTGAGGCCGTATCCGGTTGCTTATAAATTGATGCTCAACGGCTCCCTGTAAACCCAAATCATGTCAGTATTATATTTTTCATAACTTTGATCCTGTAAAGGGTAACTTTTTATTGAACCTTATCTATAATGGGATATCTTTATTGTATCTATAGTATCACTTACTGATCCATAGATGGGTATGAGAGTGGTTGCTTGACGAATCTCTTTTTTTTTGTGTGACGGACCTACATGAATGACTTATGCCTCGACATCGATCTCCTTTTTTGAGTTAGCTACCAACTCCTTTTGTGATCAACGTTTAAAGTTCGTCACAGGAAGTATACAGGTGAAATTAAAGGCATTACTACAGATGGAAACGAAAGTGGACGAACCATAACCACACGTACAATGTCTAGTGACAGCATCGAGGGCCAGGCTGTGTCCCGTTCTTTTCTGCACATTCGAAGGCCTCTTGTAAGTACCATGAAGACATATAGGCATCCCCATAAGTTTAATCTATCCCGAAACAAATCATGCTCCTCGTATTCTCATAATGCCCGCCCGAGCTTATACTCTATGTCGATGTACTTTCTATACACGATTCTCCGTCAGTAATAGTACCAAATAGCCCGCTTTAAGTCTTTGCTCCGGTCTATATCAAGCGTTGCGTGACTTTACTAAAGGTCTTCGATATTTACGAGAGAACGGGCGTTACCCAAAAGCTTAACCTAGTAAATATGCAAGAAACTTTCGACGTTATCAAGTCTCGAGCTCGACCCTACACATATGAGCCAAGCGAAACACCACTAAATCGCGCTGGCATAGGCACGTGTCTGATCCGTACACACGGCGAAGGGGATGGAACCAAAAGAGCAAGGGAGTCCTATGACAAAAGGCCATGCACGTTGTTGCAGCTCACAAGTGTCCTGTAAACCATCAATTGATAGCATTGACGGGCTCTATTCATTCGTTCGTTTATATATTTCATTCTGAGCCGTCCATGAAAGTTAATAGAACTCCAGGCTTATTGCACCTCATAAAACTCGGCTCCTTATTCAAACATAAAAGATCGGGGGAGCAGTCTCATTAAGGTTAATCGCTTACATGGTTAAATCTTGTCTGCCCCGATTGTTGTGTAAAAAAAAAGGAGCACCTGTTTTGGTGTTGTGTAACGTAAAATAATCATACCTCGATATATGCAAGCACAGAACCCAATGTGTCGAAGGCCACACTCACCATCACGAATTGATTTCTGTAACCGACCAACTTTTACCCACCGTACTCACCATCATCACCATCACCATCACCGTCACCGTCCACAGGAAAAATCATCACTCATCGACACCAATGACACCATTCAATGCCTCCCACCACCAACAACAACCACCACTTGATACCCTTATAAACTCTCACCGGCAGCACAAGCAGAACAAGAACCAAAACACATGATGTCGGCTACACCACTGAAAAAGAGCCGCGTCACGGTCGACTCGATGTTAACCATCGTGTCGAGCGTGCCTATTCAGTCGGGTCAATCAACCGGGTTGACGGCCCTCGACCACGCCATGCTCCCCCACTCCCTCCACGTGATCTTTTACTATGAAGGGTCGTCGTCGTTGAATCCAAACGTCGACGACCCTTCACTTGGGTTCGACAAGATCAGGCCGTCGCTGTGCGAGGTTCTGACGATGTTCCCCTTAGTGACGGGGAGGTTGGCGGTCGACGAGGACGGGAAGTGGGAGGTGAGGTGGACTGATGCTGGGGTTAGGATGCTGAGGGCCAGGGTAGAGGCTACGGTGGAAGAGTGGCTGGCGACGGCGGACGGTGAGGAGGAGATGGAGCTGGTGAAGTGGGAGGACTTGCCTGATGATCCTTCTATTTGGTCCCCGTTTCGGATTCAGGTGCGTGATCGATCTTGATCCCGTCATCTTAGCTGACGACACAATCGTGTCGTCAGTTAAGGGGATCTAGATCCTATGTGCTTGTGACTTATGATCAGACTTGTGTATACGCAATTTCGAGTGCCTAGAGATGGTTTTACATTGACATGCATTCATATAAACGAGAACAATTATGGTTTTGCAATGGAAAACAATATCATGTCCTAAACTTGAATGAAAATCAAGCTTAGCGTTTCGAAGAAAAGTTGCTCCTCATGCTCAATTTGATTATAAAAGTTGAAATGGAAAAGAGTAACATGTTTATGTGCAATGCTCTGCAGATAAATGAATTTCAAAGAGGAGGTGTTGCTATAGGACTAAGTTGCACGCACCTGCTTGCTGATCCAACCAGCGTTACCCTGTTCTTCAAGGCGTGGACTGAGATTCATCGTCGTCAAGCCATTAGCAACCCGCCCTTACTCGACCTCCCTGATCTGTACCAAAACCAGTCAACCACCAACACCAAGTTCACATCAAAGAAATCCGATGAATCAAAGGGGGCTGAGAAAGAGTCTTCCTCGGTAACCATGGCCACGGCCACGTTGAGTTTCAGTAGCTCCGTCATGGAACATCATTCGTCTCAGATTCATGACAAATTCCCAAACGCAACTGCATTTGATTTTCTAACTGCACTGTTATGGACACGAATTGTGCACTTGAAGGTGCCGACGGACAGAAAGAAGGAATCTCTTTCGATTTGCACTGACATTAGAAAGCATCTTGATGTGCCCTCGCCATGCGTGTATTTTCGTAATGCTTTGCATTTTTCCCAGTTGATGCTTGATCGCGACGTCCTGGAAGGCAGTGAACTTCGATATGTGGTAGAGCTAGTTCAACATCACATGTCCAAGGTTGAAGAGGAGATATCGTCGAGCTTGGGCTGCTTTACCAAGAGGAAGAACAAGTACGGTCCACCGTTCGCGATGTACGGACCGGGATTGACATGTGTTAACATGGAGCACATGATCGGAACCGCAAGCCCAGAAGGGACTACGTCTTACCCTTCTGTCTACACGGCTATGTTCGTGGAGGATGTCAAGCCAGACCATGTATCATATCGAGTAGGAAATGTGGCCGGTGAGGGTTTGATTTTGGTGATGCCTTCACCGGATGAGGGCCTTGCTAGGAGAGTTTCTGTCACATTACCTGAAGAGCAGATGGCTAAGCTACTGGAAGATGAAGTCATTTTGAATTTCCAGCCAAAGCTAATACTAAGCGGGAGAAGATGAGTTTCAAATGTCGTTTGGCCCTCGTCATTATTCTTGTAAGGTTTCACAACATGAAGCCAGAAAAGAAATATATCACCTTTATCAATCTCTTGAAAGCAAATCATAGTAAGTAGTATATCATTGACCATAATCAACCCCAGAGAATGCAGAACAGAAGTCGGTCATATAGATATATAATTAGGTGTTCCGTTGAGCGACAGAACATATAGTTAGTTCAAACTTCGATAGGCGATGCTGAGCTCGGAAAAGGAGATGGTGATTCCTGCTTCGGAGTACTAGCAAACTGCCATGAAAGAGAGCTCATGCCTTCATATGTTCTATTCCCTGCAACCTCGTCAATAGGAACAGCTGAAGAAATCTCTTTCACATCTTCCTCAGTGAGCTTAAGCTTCAGAGAACCGATATTAGCATCCAGGTTCTTCATCTTGGTTGTCCCCGCGAATTTAAGCAACATTGTCCATTAAACGGTAATAGAAATTGGACCTCCGATAAGTTTCACTTAGATGACACATCTCTTTCTTACTGGGTAGTTATCTCGAACTGATAAGCGAATGATCCATTTCTATATTGTTGTTCGATTCTTTTCTTTTCGGAGAGTAATCACATATTGGTGAGATGGATGCAGCATCAACCAAAGGAACCTTTCGTTCTATATTCACATACCAGGAATAGGAACAACGTTATCCCCTTGATGAAGTACCCATGACAACTAGTTGAACAAGAGTGCATCCGTGCTTCTGGGCAAGAGTCTCCAATCTAGAATATATCACTTTGTTCTTCTCCAAGTTTCCCTCTCGAAACCGAGGACTACAAGCCTGATGCAGGAAAAACCATAATGTTGGAAGACATCTTTCTAAATTTTCTAGGAACTCGTGTTGAGATATTTAACATACCAAGAAACTATTTTCAGGGAGAGCCTCCACCACTGTTTTGCCACCAAAAAATCCACGACCAAGAGAACTGTAGGAGACGACACCAATTCCGAGCTCTCTGAAATCGCATGACACACATGTAACTACATACAATAGTATGACAAAGAACTACTAGTACTGCCTAAGAGTACAACCGTATATCCATTGTAAGTGAGTCAAGAGGTAACAGAAAAATGATCGATGATGTGAGCAGATAAACAGAAACATCAAGAAAGATGAGCCAGACAAGAAGATTAAGAAGCAGCGAAAGACAATGGAAAGGTTTTGAGCAGTTTGGTGTAAAAATGATGATGATTTCAGCGGAAATTATACAGAAGAGCAAGGCAAGACAGGTTTAACAGACGAACCTGCATAATGGAATTATCTCATCTTCGATGTCACGTGTCCAGACTGACCACTCCATTTGCACGGCCGTTATAGGGTGAATCACATGTGCTCTTCTTATGGTATCAGGACTTGCTTCAGATAGACCAACGTAATTGATTTTCCCCTCTTCTACTAGCTTCTTCAGTTCTCCCATCTGCATTGCACAAAGAGTGCAGCATACTTCTGGTCAGTAATACACAGGAGACAGACCAACCTTGAAGCTGAAATCACACTAGTTGGATTCATTTCTAGACGTAACAACATATTAGACATTTTTTTGACCGGCGTATAGCAAGAAACAAATACTGACATTTTTTTGACAGGCGTGTAGCAAGAAACAAATACTCAATCATATCGCTTACTGTTTCCTCAATTGATATTGAACGGTCCACACGGTGCTGATAATATAGATCAATATATTCTACTCCAAGACACTTCAAGCTAGCTTCACAGCAAGAGCGTACATACACAGGAGTACCCTTGACTGTCATTTCCGGCCACAAGCTAACAATTCCAATCAGCGTGTGTCTGTTCTAAATAAAAGAAGTGCTTTTTCTTTGGCAACTTAACACAGCAGAAAGATGAGCATAGCTAGGGAGTCAATCAGAAAAGCTGCCGTCAACTTGGAGCACTCACAAAAACCAATGTTTTCAACAAACAAGAAGTTTCTCCAGCACACTTTTATGCACAAACTTCCCATATGAAGTTATGAACAAGAAGTTTGATCCAATAGACAACTCAAGACTGGCAAAACAAGGGAGATAACATGTGTTTAATAAGTTCAAGAAGGTAAACAAATGATGTCATTTACCTTGCTGACTAGAACTTCATTTGTATTAGCACCGTAACATCAGCACTGGCAAAAAATGTTATTCCTTTACGAAATGCATCTTTGATTATGGATAGTCCTTCCTCTTCAGAAACAGGAGAATTGTATACACCAGTCAAGCCCATTCATCCGAACCCCAACTTGGAAACCTGAAGAAACACAATGAAGTATTCATATGTAAGAGACACTGTAGGAAGCCCGCCACTCTCCAAGAGAGAAGGCGCAATGAAGACTTGAATCAAAATCAGAACATTAGTTCAGTCTCAGTCATTTCATACATAAAATGAGAACACCTTCGTTACCCAAGAAAAATAATGAAAGCCCCTAAAAATCATAGGCGATCATGGGCAAGTTATCCAATATGTTGCATCTTGATTATTGACCAAATGGTTTAAAGAAGAACAGTACCATTTTGAAACATATATTGCATTGCCATCGTGGAAACTCTGGAAGAAAACTTTGATTATTCCCGTGGAGCCACACAAAAACAACACTCATAAACTCCTTCGCATTTTAGACCCTTAGACTGCACTACCAAAAGTAACAGTAATAGCAGCACATCTAAATTTCATGGTGCAGAGAACAATGCTCTTGAAAGAAGCTCATGTCTAAAACAACTTGTAGAAACCCTTTAGTCTTTCAACCGCTGAGATGTTATTATCACAGTTTTAACAGGGACGATAAAATCAGTGAAATACATGGTTCTTTGAATTTGCTGATTAACTAGCTTTAGCATAACGACACAACCTGCAGTCAGGAATTGAATAAACGAAGGTGAATGGCCTTGCTTGTCAGGTGTTAACTATGTTTGGCAAATTTGTGCTTAACATAAGGGAAAGGGAGGCAATTTTTTCTCCATGTCGCCCTCTTGTTGTGAATTTCGCAGCATCCCCAAGTACGCAGACGATGCAGAAAAGACACAACTGAATCCAATACATCCTAAATTCTTCAACTCTTCTTTCAATTCTTCTCTGCATCAATTCTTTACTCCCAAAATATCATTTAAATGTTTTTTTCATTCTTCTTATTCCCACAGCATGGTCTGGACTCGGGATTTTCAACTCCATAGTCCATTCATCCCACATTAAAATTTAAAATATGGCAAATGTTCAAAACAAATACGTATTAACAGATAAGTTTGTCTGACCAAAAAATAACAGATAACTTTGGGGTTCCGTTGAACATTTTCCAACAAAATGTTTAATATGTTACAATACTATCAACTAACTATTCATAGATTTTGATTTCTCAACATGGTATCAGAACACACGTGTATCATTGAGAACCACGAGCTGGAATCTTTCAAAGGTATTCGTCTGAAGAGAGGCGTTTGTGTCAGAGTGAGCGACAATGTCGAGAGCCTATCATCCTGGAAAGGCGTTCGTGTGAGTGAAAGTGAGTAACGCTATTCAATTCGTCGGTGTGACTAGCACATATGAGCGGGAAAACTACATGAATAACACACAAATCTTCACCCCCAACGTATTCACACTCACTAGTCACTGCATCTCGCCGTACACTGACGATTTCAAACCCTAACTGAAACCCAAACCGTTGCATACCAAAAATCATCATCACAACCACAGTCAAATCATAAAAATTACTATGATTATATCCTCCGACAACAATATCCCTAGTATCGGACCACACGACAGCAACAGAAATCAAACGAATAGTGACGACGACGACGATCATGAATTAAGAGCACCTGGAGGCCTTGGGAGCCCAATTTGACCCTCGGAACTTCCACCTTCTGCTCTCCGGCGGCCATGTGTGCAAGCTCTCGCCGACGGCGGGGGGGAATCGGAGATGGAACGAGTTTTTCTGAGTGAGTCGCCGGGGCCCGGTTAGTTGGATAAAATGAGACCGGACTGTTGCCTTGTGGCTTTCCGAGTGTCTGTGTTGTCCGGAAGAAATTTGGTTGTACATTTTGCTACTACTCTCGAGCAATACCAATGAGAATTGTCATTTTGATAAGTCATAATTATGTTTAAATTATGGATAATCTTAAAATTTAAATTTTTTTCGAGATTATTTGATTGGTATTGAGTTATACTCACTTTGTTTCAAAAAAAAAAAAAAATAGATTGATTTTACACACGTATTAATATGTAAAGTTTGATACGTAAACAACGATCAAATATTATTTTGAAGCATTATTTTTGCATTTGATTCCAAATTATAGATATAACATCACAAATAGTTCATGATTGGAATTGCTCTAAAATAACTTTTGCTATTTTTTTCTTGCTATATATAGCATTTGATTTGACAAAAACCAAATTTTAGCATGTAAAAACATTATCTTTGATGGCAACAGTTTCAACATGTAGATAAATTTTACCTATAACATCCTATTTATTTGTTGCATTGGACATGCTTTAAATTTGCTCCTCCCTCGTGCCCACGTAAAGAACCACTTTTGTACTTGACATAAAAAAAATTTATGTTATAAACTGTCACGTGGTAATAAAACATCGTTTTATATAAAATTATCGTGAAATATTAATGATATTTAAAATTTTATTTTTCAATCCAGTATTACTAACATAATTATATATATTGTTTTATTAAGACGAATAATAAAATTTTTTAAAATATATGTTGAATATAATAATTTTTATGAGAGGGCACTGCTATATAGCACAGATAAATTACCAAGAAAGTCAACAGAAAGGTAAGATACTATGTTAAATAGCAAAATGACATTGGTTGGGGAAAATGGTGGAAATTCAGTTCTGTGTCTACCATAAACTGGTTACACTAAACTTGCATTAGTAGTATGCATAAGGAGATCGATCCCCAAGCCCAAAGACGAAGTACAAGTCTTCTAATCACGTTGGTTTTACCCTTCTCGTGTCTTATTCTGATGGGAACGTTTGGGTTACTGTAATTGTGTTTACTGAATCACATGAGGACTTGTTAGCTTATGATTTCTCAAATTTAAAAATACAAGTCCAGCGTTGGACAATTTTAGACATGACAAATCATGCAAATGACAATACGTAGAGGGTCGAAAGTCAACCCAGTTAGGTTCAAAACCATTGGAGGCAAAACAGCGTAAACATCTCCACCATCTCATCTAATCTAATCCAATCCAATTCTCATAGTTTGGCACCCAAGAGTATAATCACAATATTGGACAAACAAATAAAGTGCTCTCCTTTAGATAAGTTTAAGAATTATTCAAATTCCATCGTGGGAAGGTATAAAACAAGGGAGGCGGATCCCCTGCTATCGGGGAGTCTTGTAGTGTTTTCCAATTAAAAGGTGCAGATTGCATTACGAATTTTTCCAAGAAAAAAATTTTGAGCTTTATTTTTTTGTGTGGTTGCAATTTCATGCTATCCCGTAGGATTTAAAACTCGACACAAATGGCCGTATCTTGTTGTTTTATATTTATTATAACACTTGTTAGAGAAGATAATGAATATATAATAATAAATGAGTGAATTGGTATTTTTTTTTTTTATGTTAGAAGGTTACTAACAAAGGGAATATTGTATTTTTTTTTTATTGATTAAATGAAAAGGCGTTATGATTAATATAGGATGGAGGAATATATGAGAAGAAGGTCACTCTCCCTCAAACATAAGTACAGGTAGCCGGACCTTGTTTGTTTTATACTCTCTTGTTCTATAACTATTGCTACAATTTGACTTTGCATGTTTATCAATGTAAAATTTAATACGTATGCAACGATGTTTAAATGAAATTTTTTATAAATTTATTGTAAAACATCAACGATTGTGTAAACTACGTACCTCAACCTAATACATATTACAGAACGATCAGACGTGATTTAATATAGAAAAAAAAATTTATATTCATATATATTCATACATATGAAATAATATGAAATATGTATGAATATATATGAATATAAATTTTTT
>LIEC01008578.1:0-22034 GCA_001925005.1 Drosera capensis | reverse complement strand
ATATCTCTCTCAATCCAACCTCTAGCAGTAGAACCCTCAATAACAACAGTTGTTGTTCCATTCTTAGAAAGCAGAATGATAAACACACAGGTTAAAGATGTTCAACCAACTACTGCAACTGCTGCATTGACAACCACTACCACAACAGCTCCAGAAAATTCTCCAGAGAAGATCATTGAATCAGTAATGAAGACTATCAAAGAAGTTGAAGCTCATCTACGAAAGCAAAAAATCATAGACACTCAACTCCTCGCTGAAAGGACACAGGGAAAGTTGTAGAAGAAGATCCAAACCGAAAAATTACTTCAGGAGTTTGTATCACAACACAAACTGCCTATGAAGAGTTCCAGAACAACTTTCACACCATCTGCTCTGGCAGAAATTTCAACATCTGCACCACTGGGATCAACACTGAATCTCTCAACCTCAAAGGCACCAACCTCAACAAGAACCACAAGGAAAATCACAAGATCAACAAGACCAAAACTGATTCCTCAAGGACCCAAAGCCTTATACCAAATAAATCCAGATCAATCACAAACTCTGATTGGTGATATTACAGGTATGACTGAGGGACAGATTCATCAACTAGTCGAACTCCACCAGAAGAAGGAAGTCAGCCGTTTCACAAGACCTAAGGAAGTTAACATTCTAATCAATGGAGCTCTTGAGTTCAACGACTCCACTCTGAAGACAAAAAGGCTCAGGCACTGTCTTCTAAGAGAAATTGAGTTCGTCAACACTCCAGACATCTAAGCAGCACTCAAGGACATTCTGGAGAAGCAATCAAGGCTGCCACAGATGAAGTCTATGAATATCTAAGCAGACCTGACTTAAACGAGCATCAACCAAATGGTGATGATGGAAATGATGGTGATGAAGATGATCATCCTCAACCAGCACCTGATGAAGATGAAGATGCCCTCATTGATCAAGTTGTTGATGAAGGAGTGCAAACATCATCTAGGACTGTAGATGACAAATTGCACACTGCAGATGAGGTCAAGGAAACTACAGATGAGACAATGGTCGCTGCAGATGAAACCATGACCATGCACATTGCTGATGAGACCATGTTAGCTGCCGATAAAGAAGCTGCTCCCTCTCTCGATAATCTAGACGAACAAGCAGCACAGGAGCATGATACAGGAGAAGATTGGTCTTCCTCCAATGATGAATCGGTTGCTGAAACACCGATCATAATCGATCTTGCCGCAGATCCGGCACAAAGTGACCATAATGTTGAGGCTCAAATGACAGAAGAGCTTCCTGTCATGGAAGAACACTTCTCAGATAATGAACTATCATTATCAGATGATAAAATTCATCAGGACAGATCAATTGCAGACCATCAAGCTAATCCTCAAATCACCCCATTGCGAGCCATTGAAGAAATTGTCTTCACTCTACCCACTGCATTTGGACTTGCACAGATAGCTACTCAAGCCTTCTCTGCTCACATGGACTCAATGTACAGTGGTACATCCACACCAAGACCAACATCTTCGGCCCTCAAGAACTTACAACAAGCCTTTGAGGATCCTGAAGTTGAAGTCTTAGCAGTACAACCACCTCTAGTACAGGAACCAAGACCTCCCTCCTCTCCCTCAGAAAACACTACTCAATATCGTCTACGACAGCTTGATCAAAAGATATATGGAATGCACTCATGGATAAGAGATGCCTTCCATGATCTCCTCGAAGCCTTAGAGCCAATTGCACAAGACCTTGAAGCAGAGAAAGAACTCAGAAAGTCAACATTTGCTAACTTTGGCGAGACTCTACGTAATCTAGCAGCAGGCATCATTGATCAGATGAAGTAAAATCGATCGGTGCATCTTCCCACTCAACGAACACATATCTCCAACTTCAGAAGATTCAAGAAGCAACAGTCTGCAGCACTTCGCAAGCTCAAAGACACCATGCAGACGACACAGAAGAATATTGATGAGCACAGCCGAATTAATGACATCAAGTTTGGCCTTCTCGAGACCAAGCTCCAAATAGTCCAGAAACACATTCATTCTGAGCTCAAGGGGGTCAGGATGGCTCTTGAGAACTTAACCTCTGCACTGAGTGCTGACAAAAAGGGGAAGACACCATCTGCATCTGAGCAGCAAAGATCTGATGTAGACAAGAAACAACAAATCCCCTCTACAAATCACGGGGAGAAGGAGAAATCCTACACTGCAAAGAGGAAAAATTCAGAAGAACAAGGGAGTGATCCTAAGCGTCAAAGACAACAGGAGGAAGAAGAACGTAGAAGACGCGACAGGGAAGATAGAGAAGAAAGGCGCTATAAACGCAGACGAGGAAAGGAGCATCAAAGGTAATTCTTGTGATTTTTCTTTCTAATGTTACTATGTCAATTAGTAAAACTGTTTTGATAAAGAGTAAGCTTGTTGTATTGCATAGGAGTTTTTGTTAGCATCAATTTAGAGGGAGATTGATAGGAATGTGCAATCCCTCCATTTGTATAGAAATTGATGTAACAAACTCAAATGTATAAATTGTAATATAGTTAGATTTTTTAGGCTAGAAGTCAAGTAGGAAGTTGTAGTTGAGATCAGATGCAGAAGTGCAGACGGTTGTAGATGCAGAGGGCTGATGCAGACCACCTGATGTAGACTTCTATAAGGAGTCTAGATGAACATCAAATGTATATACAAGCAACAAAAGAATTGAAGGCTTCACAAGAAAGACTGAGCTTGTAGACGAAGACCATGATGGCAAGGAATAAAGCTGAATCAAGCTGTGCACACGAGATGTTGCAGTAGAGACTGTGTGTAGACAAGGTGTTGTAGTAGGCTGGATTGCAGTAGAGATAATTGTCAGCATGAGGTCGTAGGTTTGAAGTCAGTCAAGTAAATATTCAAATTAAAGTAGCAACGACACGAAAACTGGGGATAGTGGAATGCCAGCGTTGAAAACGAGATGGTGGCAAACACTGGTGGGAAATTGACTCTTCAGGAACAGTAGGTTGTCTACAAGCAAGGTTCGTTCCTTCAGCCATATAAAAGGGAACTGTTGAAGCTCATTGAAGTGTGTGTGAGTTATGTAAGAAAAAAGGCAAGCGTGAAAAGTAATACACATTCAAAGGCATACTCAAGTGAGCTAAATCGAGAAGATACAGAAAAGAGAAGTATCACTAGTCTCGAGAAGAAGAACTTTTGTAGTAGAGCTCAAGACTCAGAGTTGTGCAAAGATCTAGGTTCTTCTATCTTCGTACAAGTTAGAAAGCTTATGAAAGGAAGTTTTCTTGTAAACTGAAAGACAAGAAATATTTCCCTCTTAGGCTGACTACACTGGTCACTAAGGGAAGACTGGACTAAGCTCTCTATTATCATTTGATATCGAGTGTCTGAACCAGTATAAACTCTGTGTCAATTTACTGCTTTCATTATATTGCTTTTAGAACTGCTCCTGATAAATCATCACGCATGAAATAGAGATAAAGAATCAAAAGAGTCATAAATTTCAAGTGTAGACGAGATAGTCTCATCTGCAGACTGCCTGAGTAGTCTGCATACTGCACTAGCCTGCACAAGATCATCATTCCGCACAAAAAGACTACTAAAGTCTTATACAACCTATTCCCCCCTCCCCTCTAGGTTTAAACTCGAACCTTACATAGTCTGCATCTGGTGGCCCATACAATACTCTCCATCTGTGGCCATCTACTCTCCAGCATCTGACCTAGACTGTACCTACCTACTTAATTTCCAACCTTAGCACACTAACAACATCATGGCTAATACTCCTAAGTTTTGTTCATCAATTTCTATTCAAGTTGAGGGATTGCACATTCCTATCAATCTCCTCCTAAATTGATGCTAACAAAACTTCTAAGTAAAACAACAAGCTTACTATCTAAATTACGTCTAAATTACATTGCTTTGGAAAATATCTTGAGACTATAGAGCATAAGAGAAACTTATCTTTATCTATAATGCTTACTTCGTTTGCCATTTTACAATGAAATTTGAGAGAATTTCTAAACTGTGAAATTGAATTGAAAGAATTTACAAACTTTGGGTTCTGTAATTGAGCCCTATTCCTTTCTCTAATCTTTAAGAATGCTTTAGTTCCCTATCATGTGTCCAAAACATCCATTATCCAGATACCATATTCCATCCTTTTGTTCCTCCAATAAAACTATGAAAACATGTACATGGTACCCACTCATATTGGTTCTTACTTGTTAGTCTTTGGAATCCACATTTGAATTGTTTTCTTATGTGAGTTCTAATATTCGAATGACTTGTGACTAGGTTTTCTACAAGTGTAGCAGTAGACCCTTGTTCTTGTTATCCTGGGTGGTTTGCTGATGTTTCTCCACCTCTTTTGTTGCATTATGCAAATGCAGATAGGCTCCACATATGGTTTTCTCCATGCAGTATTGGATGTTTTGTTCCATACTGAATAGTTTGGTGCATACTGAGGAGTGTATGGTCTTTTCTTGGCTTCGATCCTATGATTCCAGACCTTCTGCACCTTGTGGTGTTTTATACTAATCTCATGATAGTTCCCTTCTCAAGGAATTAACCCTTTGGGTTTGAGCAACAAAGGCTTTACTCTTCAACACTTCTTGTGTAGTAGAGGGTTTACTCTTCTGCACCTCTTGTGCAATAGAGACATTACCCTTATCAAGACTTTTATAGAGGTCTACTTTGTCTTTATCCAACTAGTGATGACGTTATCATTCATTTTTAAATATGAGAGATTATTCAACGAGTCCTTGTAACCTAAGCCGACTTTATCATGTGAGGATTGGCCCATGTTAAGCATTTTCTACAAGTTCAAGGTCTTTCCATTCCATGTATCTACCTGTTTTTGAAGCTCAGCATTCCTTAATGTGAGTGTCTCTACTATTACATTGAGAAGTTTTGCCTTTTTATCTTAGTTCTTTAGCGCATCCTGATCCTTGGCTAGGTTGTTGTTGATCTCTTTGTATGCTAGATTGTATTTCTTTTTGAGATTTACAATCAGCTCGAGATTCCTTTTATTTTCCCTTGAGAGGGAAAGAAAGCTTTCAGAGGTTTCTTGAAGTGCTTCCTTTAATTCCTCTAGAGTGGCATCTGTTTTAGAAAAGTCTAATACATGTTGCATTTCTTCTTCTTTTTTTTCCAGGACATAGAGCTGAGCATTTGAGATTGTTTCTTCATCATTAGAGTCTGTCTCATTCCATGTCTTAGTAGCATAGGCTTTGCTGTTTTCCGTTTTACCAGGGTTCCCTTTGTAATATTCATTTTTGTACCTTTGATCAGACGATTCCTGTGTAGGTCGTCAACATTATGCAGCAAAGTGATTTGGATTTCCGCAGTTATAGCGTGTTTCCTTTAATTCCTCTAGAGTAGCATCTAAGTTAGAAAAGTCTAATACATGTTGCATTTCTTGATTTTTTTTTCCAGGACATAGAGCTGAGCATTTGAGATTGTTTCTTCATCATTAGAGTCTGTCTCACTCCAAGTCTTAGCAGCATAGGCTTTGTTGTTTTCCGTTTTACTAGGGTTCCCTTTGATATATTCATTTTTGTACCTTTGATCAGACGATTCCTGTGTAGGTCGTCAGCATTATATAGCAAAGTGATCTGGATTTCCGCAGTTGTAGCAAACTTCTTTCTCTCCTTCTTTTGCTTTTGTGGAGAGATTCTTCCTGACATGTTTCTTTTTGAACAATTTTCTGAACTTCTTGTCCATCCGTGCAAGTTCTTCTGATATAACTTGTTCACTTGCAAACGAGGTATCACTTGTTCTCTCCTCTGCCATTGATCTCAGGATTTTTTCTTGAGCCTTGAAAGCTTGAGTTTTCTTCCTATCCTCATCAATTTGTCTCTTCTGCTCAACTTTCAAGTTATATATATGCAGCACATCATATTGACCACATCCAACCTTGAAAGCGCTTTATTTTACGTTGTTAGCTCGACGTAACCAAATTGATTTGTCATGAAAATTCCAAATTGACCACATCCAACCATTTTGAGCTTTCACCCTCAACATATTGTTTTAATCTATGTTCGTCTACTTTGAAAAGTTTTCTTGTCTCTTTGCTTTTTATTTATACCGTTTTATAATCGTAAGATTTAATAACTTCAAATGGACCTTCCCATCTATTACCAAGTTTTCCAAGAAAACATTTAACTCAAGAATTGAACAACAAGACTTTATCATCAGGATGAAATAATTTTCTACTTAACATTTTATTGTGATAAAATTTTGTTTCTGCTTATAAATTCTCGAATTTGCAGCGCATCGTTCTTTGTTCTTCTTGTTCTTGTAGTTGTAACTTCCATTGTTTGGTGCTTTCTTTACAATTCATATTATTACTTTTAACGACCCAAAAGGCTTTATGTTTAAGTTTTTTTTGGAGGGTGACATGCTTTGCTATAAACCATGAGATGTGGATATTCCAATTGGAGTTTTACAAATAGTACGATATGTCCATAATACATCTCCCAACCATGCACTCTAATCCTTGTGACTTGGATTCACCACTTTTTCAAGGATCAATTTAATTTCATAGTTTGAGATTTCATCTTGATCACTCATTTGGGGGAGGTAAGAGGTTGAAATATGGTGAGTGACATGATATGTTTTCAAGAGTGACTTCACCACCCTATTACAAAAATAAGTACCCCTATCACTAATGATAGCTTTAGGAATTTCTAAACGGTTTAATCAATAACTTTTGCATCATTAGTATGAGTCACTCTTGCTTCAACCCATTTGGAGACATAATCAACCGTAATTAAAATGTAAACATTTTCAAATAATAGTGGGACTGATCCCATAAAGTCAATGCCCCTTACATTGAAAATTTCGCACATATATGGATTTCAGAGGCATTGGATCTCTTTTAGAAATGTTTCCGGTTCTTCGAAATAGGACATGATTTAACAAATTCTTATGAATCCTTGTTTAAGGAGGGTCAATAAATATCACTTTCCAATACCTTCTGTATGGTTCTTTTCGAGCCAAAGTGACCATAAATTTTGAAGGTATGACAAAAATTCAGAATAGATTGTGTTTCATGATTAGGCACATATTTTCTCAGAATTTCATCCAAATACGTCATTTTTTATTTTATACTTTTCAGCATGTGATAATTAACTTGGTAGTTGTTTTGTGACTAAATGGTTCACGAAGTTAGCGTACTCAGGAATTTCACCATGGATTGACAATAAGTACTCATTTGAAAATAAATATGAGAGAGGAACAACTTCTCCTTTTCTTGGTATTCTTCTTAGATGATTTGTAATATAATTTTCTGCTCCTTTCTTGTCCGAATTTCAATATAAAACTCTTGGAACAAAAGAACCTATTATAGGAGTCTAGGTTTGGACACTTTCTTTTTCAAAAGGTGCTTCAATGCCATAATATCTAAGAAAATAATGACCTTTGTGCCAAGAAGATAAGAACGAAATTTTTCTAAGGAAAAGACTATAGCATATAACTCCTTTTCTGTTGTTTCGTAAATGCATTGTGCATCATCCAACATATGAGAGAAATAGTAAATCACATGAGGAATACGGCATACTCAATGTCCTAGATTTGCCTACCCCTACAACTTTATTTCAAAGGTCGAGTTCCAACTTGGAGGTTGGAGAATTGGAGATGTTTCTAACATTTCTTTTAAAATGTCAAAGGTAGCTTTTCAATCATCATCAAAATAAAAAGCAATATCTTTTTACGAAAGCTTAAAGATTGGTTGTGCTACCTTTGAGAAGTCTTTAATGAATTTGCTATAAAATCCTTCATGACCTAGAAAAGTTCGTACTTCTCTAACAGATATAGGATATGTGAGTAAGCGAATCACTTCTACCTCTTGTTAGATCCACATGTTCAACATAGAGGAGAGTGAATAGGTTGATTTAAGCTTTATCAGTATAACACAGTGGATTTGTTGCTTTGAACACTAATGTTCTTTGCGAACCACTTAAGTAGTTTATAGTAGAGAGTCAAACTATGTAAGTTTGTCTCTGTTCTACTATAGTGATTAATTTTTAACAGTTCTAAATATATACAACAATGAAAACAAGTAAAGAACACAAGATTTATACTTGTTCAGACACCAGTTATCAACGGATAATCGAGAGCTTAGTCCAGTCTTCCATTGGTGACCAGTTTAGTCAATCCAAGAAGTAAATTCACAATCTTCTTGTTTATGACTTACAAGACAACCCCTTTTATAAGTTAGCTAACTTGTCAAAAGGTGAAGAACCTTGATCCTTGCACAGATCCTTCACAAAACTCTGCTGTAGTTTCCGTTCTTCAGTGCAGACTAGCAAACTCTCTTTTGTTTCTTTCTCAGTTCAGCTCACTTGAGTGGTTTTGAATCTTGGATTATTTTGCAAGTTTGCACTTAATCTCGCATTCAACAGCTCTTCTCACTGAGCTTGAAAGGTAGATAAGTTTTTCAAAAGATCAGAATTGAGCTTAAAATTTACGTGCACATGACAAAAAATAATACACAATGTACGTTTATTGCTATTATCGTATTTTACAAATTATCTAAGTGTGCGAGTATCAACTTGAGCATTCAGAATACCATTTTGAACCATCAAACTAAATCATATTTAGAGTTAGAAAGATCTCACCAATATGATGATTAAGAATTTTTTATGAAGACGAAACTTCACCTCGCACTATTTGTGGTTTTGATGTTCCAATGTATTTCCTTCAACCCTACAAATGATGTTTAGGAATTTATCTCCGGTTTCTCCTTTACTTCTCAATCGCATACAAGATGATCAATTCCTAATAAATAAAAATATAACAAAAATAAAAGTCAATCGAGGTAAGATAAATTACACCGTTCCTACCTCACACAACACAATTGCAATAAAATTATAACAGTGATAAGCACGAGCCAATCCCACAAGGAATGACCTATAGGGTCCAAGATATAACCTAGAGAAGGGTGAATAGGTTAATTCAAATTTTCAACAAATTTATGCAACGGATTATGTGGTTTTGTAGACCATTATTCTATGTAGACCAGTTGGGTGGTTTTCAGCTGATACTTGTTGGTCTACTACAAAAACTTAAAATTCTTTGAATTTGTCTTTGTTGGGCTGTGAAGGTTAGTTTCTAATAATTCTAAATGTTATATAATGAAAGCAAATAATAGACACAGTATTTATACTCGTTCAGATATTTGTTATCAATTGATAAAAAAGAGCTTAGTCCACTCTTCCCTTGGTAACCAGTGTAGTTAAGCCAAGAGGTGAGTATCACTATCTTTTCGTTTGTAGCTTACAAGAAAACTGCTTTTACAGATTAGCTCACTTGTACAATAGACAAAGAACCAAGGTCTTTGCACAGAATCAAACTAATGAACTCTGCTGCAAGCTGTTTTCTTCTGCAGACTAGTGAACTCTCTTTATTGTGTGTTTTACGATTCATCTCTCTTGAGTAATATTTGAATATTTGATTACTTTTGCATGCTTGCCTTTCAATCTCATTCAACAGCCCTACCATAATGAGCTTCAACGATTTTTTTTATAGGCTCAAGAAATAAATCTGTTGCACAATACTGTCTCTGATGTCACACTTAGTCACTTGTGTCCCCTAACTGATGTTGTTGGTCACCTTTCTCAGGTTCCCATTTACTGTCACGACTTTACCCTAAATCTTCGCTTGACTATCTCCAAACCTTTGACCCAACCATCAGCAACCATCTATGTTGTACCAAGTCTGTTGCACCTTAGTTTGCATACTGTACTGTGAGACCTCATCTGTACCAGTCCTTATTGCAACCTCTTCTGCACATAGATCTGCTACACATTAATGCATTCTGTGTTGGTTCTTGTCTGCAAGCCCAATCCATCTTCCTGAAGCATTTACAGGTCTTTTATTGCCCATGCATACCTTAGCTGTTTAGCCAAAATCCTCTGTAGTAGTCTATATCTGGTGGCTCACATGATGCTCCTCATCTGTAGCCATTTGCTCACCAGCATCTGACCTAGATTGCAACTACCTACTTGATTTCTAGCCTAAGCACAATAACAACATCATGGCTAATTCATCTCAGTTTTGTTTCATCAATTTTTATACAATTGGAGGGATTGTACATTCCAATCATGGTCTTTTCAAATTTTATGAATTAAATTGTCGATCTTCCTATTTTCTTTAAAACTTTAGAGTAGGAGGAGGTGTTTTGGTTAGAAGAACAAAAAATAAGCAAAACAATGCAATGAACTAAATTGATTCAACCGGGAATTCATGTTGAGATTTTAATTAAGTTCGCAAATCGTATGGCCTTAGTGATCCTCACATGTCATGGATTTTAATCATTGACTAATAATTTTAATCTCATGTTCTACAATGGTAGGTGTTTGTAATTAGCTATGACAAAAACAAAGTCGCCGAGTTATGCTATTGGTTATCATAAAGTATGCCATAACCAAAGTAACATAATTACTCTATATATAAACGAGAATATAACATAGATTAAATATGTTGCATCGATGATATTTCTCTAACAAATAACAATATTAACTTAATACAGATTAGCATCTTATCATGCTCATTTTCATGTAATCATACATTAATCGAAAGATAATGACATTAACCTATGAATTTGCTACTATCATCAACAAAAAAAGAATAGCTTGACTACACATATTTTTCTAGCATAATTAGATGGCTAGTCCAATCACTATAGAAGAATAATTACTAATATCATCACCACATGAAATGATATCATAAAGGATGAACATGAAACTATTAAAAACAAAGATCACGCCCCATAAAAACCATGATTAAGCGACAATCACTAAGTCATACTCAGATTTACGCTACCATTATCACAATATGAAATGCTTAATTCATGTTAACCACATAGAAAGTCATCTCAGATTACAAAATGGACAGTAAGAGATATAAAACCCTAAACCAAGAGAGAGATTGTCTAAACAAAGGTAGATTAATGATCTTCGAGTAGTGAAAATTACGTAGCGTCAATCTTGTTGTGATCCGAGGAGATCGTCGCCTCAGGTTGAAGCGGCGTCTCTAAATCTTTGAAAAACTTAAGTGAAACTCATGAGAAAACCCCTTTTTTTTTAATCTTCACTGATATTTGACGTAGATATTTATAAGAAAAACAAAAAATGAAAATTTCCCCTAAAAATAGATAAAATATAACAACCTGTTCCAGATGGATGCACGACCCATGCCTTGTGCACACTGCCCGTGCTCCTTCTCCATATGCCGTTCTCAGGAAACTTTGATTCTTCATGTTGCACGGCTATTGCACACCATGCACGACCCCCTTTCTTTTGGAAATCATGTATTCTTCATTATTTAACTTCAAATAGAGTACAAACACATTCCACAAGCTTCAAAATCAAGTTTTCAGATGTGTTTCCTATGTGTTCGTGCTTGACCACCTTCGGCGCAAGTTCGATAAGAATACGATGCGATGTATCTTTTTCGGATACGATGATCTTTAAAAAGGATGAAAGTGTATTGATTCCAACATAGGCAGATGCTATCCAGCAAGAAATATGATCTTCGATGAAACACCATATTGGTGGGGGTTCGGAGTTAGTCACTATAAGAAATTGAAAAATTCAAGATCATTGATTTTCTTAGTAATTAACAAAAATAGTAAAATTATCAAATGTAATTTAGAGTGGTTATAAAATTTGTTTGCAGATATTGTGACAAATGTGTGATAATTATGGGTAAATTAATCTTATAGACGTTAAAGGATAAAATTGAAATATTTGCACGTTATTATTCCTCGCGGCACACCATCATTCCTTTTCCTTCTCTTTTTCCTCTAAATTTTATGCGATACAAACCATTATGTTCTTGACATGAAACCAACTCTCCCTGACTATGACCGAGACCCATCACCTCACCTCACACCCTTGCTCTGCTTTGCCTCCCTTGCGCATCAGGGGAAAAACATTGAAGCATGACATCGTCATCACCTAAACCACATCAAGAGGAGAGTACACGATGTGAATGTAACTCTAGCCACCTTAGGCCTTCTTTGTTGTCGTCGTCCTCACAAGGGTTATATAAGTGAAGATGAGTTTCCCTCTCGCCTCTTAATCGCTTCTTTATTCTCACGCGTGACTACCTAGGAGGATAAGGGGTAAGACCATCGGTTTATTGTCACCATCTCTAACTAGGCCATGCTTCTGATCTTGTTGTGAACCATAAAAGGAGACCAAGCTCGATTTTCGTGCACAACATCGGTCTCATATTACTGTCCCTATGTTAATTGATTATCGCCACTAGCCCTGGTCGATATTGCTGCGTTCACTGTGGTTGATCTTCATCCTTTCCATTTTCATAAGCTCCATGTGTGTGTGTGAGTTTCTATGGTACTGAAAAAGTAGGAAAGGGGAAGAGGAAAATAAAAGGAATACAAAAGGGGGAATGTTAAATAGGTGTGTGTAGGGAAATCGTTATGAAGAAACATGTAGTTAAAAAAACAAGGATGCTATGCTTGAGTGTGTGATTATATAAATAAAAAGTGGGTAAAAGGATCATCAGAAAGAAAAATGCTAGGATTATCTAACTCTACTTGTGTAGGAGAAGAAACTGTCACTGTGGACTAACTAGGAAAATATTATGAGGAATGATCATAAAGGGGTGTGTGTGTGCATTCCCTTTGCAAGAAAGGAAAATGTGCATGAAGCGATGGTATGAAAAATAAATTAAGGAAACAGAATTAAGGGAAGAAAGGAAATTATTAAATGTTAAGTGTACGAAGATGAAAAGGAAAGAGGGAAGGAGAGATGCTATTAAGGGGTGTGTTGTTCTCAAGAGGAAGTACCGGAATGATTTTTCATATAGGGAAAGATACATACGTGTGTTCTTTTTGATGGTTAGCTGCGTAAGGGAGAATGGGAAACAACGGGTTAAGTGAACTAAAACAAAAATGTGTAATAAAAAATGATAACAAAACCTTAAAAAAGTACATGTAGAGAAATGCAACTTAAATGCAAACTGTTTAAAAACCTAGTTATGTATGTTATGTTCTAACCTTTTAATTCAATAAAAGGTAGTAAATAGACTTGACCATGTTTTGATAAGCGGTTGTGATTTACATAAAACCTAGTGGTGTTACATGTTGATTAAAGAAAAAATCGATCACGTAAGTGCGAAGCACGATCTCAAAAGGTAATGTTTAGTTTTGTTGAATGTGACGATGCATATTAATATACATTGGAGTATATTAATATGCATTGTAATCTATGCACGCAGTCACAAAACATGACTGACGTAAAATAATGATTGCAAAGTGTTGTGATGTGTGTTATGTGCATTATGATATGTGCTATGGACTGTGTGAAATGATTAGAGATTTGGGGAATTCTGAGGATGTACTTGTCTGGTTTGTTGAGAGTTGAGATTGGTTGTGTTACAATATGACTAGGCGGACTGATTCATATACGAGATTGGTCGGGGGAATACATGTGAGTATTCAACTTGCATGCATGCATCGTTCCTGTGAGGTCATGTTGGGTTCTGGGAAACTCTTTGCCAGAGACCCATGTGCGTTAGAAAGAGAGTTACTCCCTTTATTGGAGGACCCATGAAATAAAAAATAAAAAAAATACCAGAGCTTGGCCTAAGTCACAATTGTACAGCTTAATCTAATGTGTCCTTGGTATATACCGTTGTTGAAAGTCAGATCTCTTTATGAAGCCATGATGATAATTGATATCATTAATTAGTTTGGTTGGTGTCTAAAAGTCTAGTGTGTCTGCTATTCACGTGTATTATTTTTGATGTCTTCCATTTCGAATTCTGTGAGATACAGCTACATGATTATTTGTCTAAGTGTACTTCTCTTGTAAAATCTCCGGGAAGGGGACCGACAAGATGCTGATCCTTTTTGCTCACAGATACTTTCTCTTTGTTTCTTTCTCTCATAATCCCTTAGAAAGGGGATCGACACTTCATTGAGCTCTTTTAGTCCATAATTATTTTACTTATTTTTTTCTTTTCAGGTACAATGTATTATAGGGAGACGTACTAGATGGCAAGGATGCATGTATGTGCCACCCACCTAGTTGTGTAAAACTGACAGTTTATTTTGGGTTAGCTGTGACATTGCGTAGGGATAAACAAACGTTTAACATGGGGGAATGTGATGTTTGTGTAAACACACGTATTTTATTGATATTAAATCTAATGTTTTGTTACAATTATGTTCTTTATGTTATGTATTTAACTTGGTTTGTGTCATTGGACTTGGATACTGCTGTTTGTGTGTTTTTGTGGCAAATTTGATTGACGTTGTTTGGATTGTTGAGTTGATTACGAGAAGTCATGATGGACTATGATATAAAGAGAGCTTTGGACGAGTTCTGGGATGTGCTTTGTTGCTATTTTTGATGATTCAAGACAATGATCTGATGCATTTATCATTTGCAGATGTGTTTGTGTTCGTTTAGTGATATTTCGATGTCTTGGATGTGCTTGATTGAAGCTCTAACGACTTATGATGGAGTGTGTAATGACTTGCAATACACCATGTAATGATCATTGCAGGCTTGATTTCAAATCTCGACAGGTCAAGCAATGTAATGATCATAAAGGGCTAAGTGTAACGGTCGTTATGACCAAAAAGTTTGAAAATTTCAGCATAGCCCATGCCTATAACGACCATTATAAGTGCATTGTAACGATCGTTATAGGAGTCAAAATGCATTATTTTTTTGTGTTTATTAAGATTTTGAATTGTTTTCAGATTTTCGTATAAATATCCGTGTATTTTTATTTTTTTTTGGTAGTAATTAGGAGTGGATAGCATGTTCATTTCCAGAGATTTTTCTTTCATTTTTCTATCAAACCCTAGATTAAGTCGATTCATTTCTATGCTTTTGGAGATCGGATATTGGTGTAACACTTTAGTTCTCATCAATTCATCGTCGTTTCTTTATTGCTCATACTATATTATCCTTTCTTCTCTGTTGATTTATAGTTTATGCTTGTGATGATGCGTATCATGATGATTATGATCATGAGTGAGTAGAAGCATAGTAGGAGAAGATCAATAAAACTCTTGCTAATATGGATCATGAGATGAGTTAGATCGCCAAAAATAGATTTGTGTATGTTGATTGTTGCATGAAATCCAATCTTATTCTTTAATATGTTATGAAATCAATTAGACTGATCACCTATTGATATCATAACCTACCTATTAGTCGCCATAAGTGATTATCCATAGCAAAATAACAATTCATGACTTAAGCTTATGTCATGACGTTATTAATTGATAGCGTGTGAACATGATAGTTTAACTTCATTGTTATTTATGTTCATATTTGGTATATTCTTTGACTTTGATTCAATTGATTTATTTTTAATATATACGTGCTCATCGGTATACTAGGAATAAATAGATTAGCTTAATTATACAAACTCATTGATAATTAATAATTAAGGAAATGTGATGCATTAAGCCCAAAGGAGTCACAACCAAACCTATCTAAGCAACAAATCTATATGATATTCATTCATGATTGATCATGAAGAGTTGAGCGTAATTAATCGACTTCCCTACAGTTAAATTATATAAGAAAAGTCACCAATCTACTTTTTTTCTATGAGATTAGATAATTTTGGTTTAATCCAAGTCATTTAATTAGTTTAGTGAGTTAAAAACAAACCTCTAAAATAATAGTTTTCATAATTATAATAATTCTTAATTATGACAAGAAAAAAGAATGCATAATATTGCAACCGTCCTTGTGGGTTTGACCTTTACTTTCACTACTGTATTAATTTTGATATTTTTAGAGTGAAAATGAGTACATATAAATTTTCAATTTGCATGTCATACGACGGAAATTTCAAATTTTGACGTCGTTGTCGAAGACAAAAACGTGATGTCAATAGTTTTATTTTATTTTTAATGACCCGAAGTTCTATTATTTCTCGAAAAATTATTTTGTTTTATTTTTGTTTCGTTTAAATAAATTCAAAAGATGTTTTCAGTGAGATTGCTTCTTTTTGAAATGATTTTAATTTAATTTTAAATATGGCTTATAATTATCAATGTTATGGTAATAGGAATAATCAAATTGATAATTCGACTTCTTCAAAGATAGATAAATTTGAAAAATGTATTATTCAATTGTGCAATAATACTTATAATAATTGGCCATGTGGAAATTATTTTAGTATTGAATATCAAACAAACAATTACCCAACTTTTTCATTCTATGGATATTCTTATCAAATGAATATGTTTCCACAACCACCACAATCACAATATGAATATAATACTTATATTAACTCTTTCATTGGTGGATGCTTAGATCATCAAAATTATTTGAGGGTTATCAAGATTTCAAATATTCAATACCAAATTATTTCTATGATTTGTCAAACAGTCATTCTTTTGACTTTTCACAAAGTAAGCCCTTTAAAGCATATGATTCAAATTCTATGTCTTTAAAATAAATGGTTAAGAAAATAGAGCACAACCAATTTATTATTCATGAAGAAACTAGGAGTTTGAATGAAAAAACGGAAGCTAACATGCGTAAATTACAAAGTCAAATCAATCAACTCGAATCGATACCATTTCTAGTTAAAACTTCAATTTTTTTACCAATTCACTTAATGAAATTGAAGAACTACGAGACGATGAAAATTCAACCACATTTAAAGGTGGCGATTAATTGTCTAAAGTTGGAAATTCTAATTAAAATCAATTTGATGATGATTCGGATGTTGACATTAATTTACCTTATGAGTATTTTATTGTAAAATATGGTACTAGAGATGAAATTGAAAATCAATATGAATTTCCTAGTGATGTTTTTAGTGATAATGTTTTGAAAAATTCATTAGATTCATATCAAGAAATTGAGAATGGTATTTTTGTGCAGGAAATTAGAAATGATAAATCTAATTCGAATTATTTGAATTTTTCACGTTCAATTGATGGTCAAAAGGAATCTATTTCTATCTTTGAATGTTTGCAAAATCAAATCAATCAACTCACTCTTGAAGGAAATCAATTAAATTACCTAGTTTCTAATGAAACTGAAAAGTCATGAGTATAAGAAATTCTAATGATTAGTGAAAGTGATGATAAAACATTGAAAGTAGAGAGTTTTAGACAAAAATCAACACAAGATGATTGGAGAATAAAATCTCAGTTTTAGAGTTTAATGAAGTGAAGGAAAAAGATTTTGAATTTGATTATGATGAATTTGATGATGCAAACTTGGATATGAATATTGAAGATATCAATTTTGATGGTCAATTTATTGCGTTTGATGGTTTTGTGAATTGAGAAAGTATTTGTATTCTTATGATGAAGTTGAGGGAATTGATTCCATATTAGAGATGCCTAACATCCTTGAGAATAAACAAATGTTTGTTCCAAATGTTCCTTTACAAGAATTCGAAAGTGATCAATCTCATCCTAATTTTTATTTTAGTGAAAATATTTTATTGTTGATTTTTTTCTTGATCATAAAGATGTTTTAAAATGTCATGTATTGTCTTATTTCTTCATGTATCAAAGTATGTGAGACATCTTATTTGGACATTCATGATAAATCATTTTGAGAAATTAAGATTTTTGAAAAATATCAAATGAAAAAAGAAGAGGGTTTTAACTTGGCTTCCGCAACATTGCAAATAATACTCCCTCCTTCACAAAAGTATTGAAATGTTTTGACTTTACACGCATGGCGATGTAAAGTTTGACAAGGTTACAACGACGATCAAACAAAGTTTTTTATAAATATATTGTGAAACATCAATTGTTGTATAAGTTACCTAGTTCAATCTAATACATATTACGTGGCGATCAGATGTAATTTGATATGAAAACAAGACTTGTTTTCATTCATAGATAATAGTTTAAAATACGTATATTCTATAATTAATATAAAATGAAGGGGGTATTAAAGAGCCAGATTGTAGGCTCTAAACCAAGCACTAATAGAAAGGCAATCCAAATCTTTAGTTTGCTTTAGATGTAACAAGTTAGTATTTTCCGTTTTAGAATAGGAGTTTGTTTTACTTTTAATAAATTCATCATGTGGGTTACACCTTCGAAAATAACTTGAACAGTCTATAAAAATGATGTATTTTAAGTGTTTGCAATGACTTTTATGCATAATGATAGGAATGTGCAATCCCTCCAATTGTATAGAAATTGATGGAACAAAAGTGAGATGGATTAGTCATAATATAGTTAGTATGCTTAGTTTAGAATAGATAGTTACAGTCTAGGATGAGCATTGTGTAAGACACCAGATGCATACTACTAGAGACATTTTTGGACAAGCAGCTAAGTGATTAATGAGCAACAAAAGACCATGAAAGGCTTCAAGATCTGGGATTGAGCTTGCAGACGAGGACCAACATAGCAAACCATAATGAGCATCAGATCTGAGTGAAGACTAGAAGTTACAGCAAGGACTTGGTGAAGAATAGGGTTGCAGAGTCCAGACAAAGTCTTACAATACTAGAAGTTGCAACAGACTAGAGTACAGCAGAGATGGTTGCTACGGTGGGGTCAAAGGTCTGAAGTTATTCAAACAAAGATTTGAGGTATAGAAAGCAACGACATAAATACTGAAGTAATGGACTGCCACCATCAGAAAAAAGATGGTGAGGGACACGAGTGGTAAGATGTCACATCAAAAACAATACCAAATTGTTGGGTTCGTTCCCTGAGCCTATAAAAGGGAACCGTTGAGGCTCGTTGAAGTAAGGTTGTTGAATGTGATTGAAAGGCAAGCGTGCAAAGCGATCAAAAGTTCAAAGATTACTCAAGAGAGCTAATTTGTGAAGATCACAATGAAAGGGATATCACTAGTCTCCAGAAGAACACATCTTACAACAGAGTCTAGAGTTTGGATCTGTGCAAAGAATTTGAGTCCTTCATCTTTTGTACACGTTAGATAGCTTGTAAAAAGGTGTTTCTTGTAAGCTCAAACAAGAAAATAGTGATACTCACCTCTTGGCTTGACTACACTGGTCACCAAGGAAAGACTGGACTAAGCTCTCGATTATCATTTGATAACGAGTGTTTGAACCAGTATAAATATTTGTGTTTATTACTTGCCTTTATTGCTTTATATTTAGAACTGTTAGAAATAAATCATCACAGCCAAACAGAAATGAACTCAAAGAGTTTGAACTCTCTACTACAGACTACCTAAGTAGTCTGCAAAGAACTAAATATTCCGCATCAAAAGTTTTTATAAATTTTAAAACAACCTATTCACCCCTCTCTAGGTTGCATCTTGGCCTTTACACATAATTAACGGATCAATTTAGAATTTTTATAAATTTAAATAGCTTATTCCTGGACTATAACGACCGTCATAGGGTCTTATAACAACCGTTATAGCCTCTCCAAGTCATCTCCGAGCATTAAACCAGTGTGACAACCATTATAGAACCCTTGTAAAGCTTAAAATTGTGTATAAGCCTTTCATAAAAAAATCATCACAAACTCATCCCTAAATGTCCAAAACTAAAACTCCTCTCAACCAAAACTCATCAAACCACTCCAAATCAACCCCCACACTACAAAATAAAAGTGTTTTGGGATCGAAAAAATCGATTATTAAAACGGGATTTCGGTTGCTAAATGTTCTTTACAATCGAAATTCGATCGTAAAAACAAGTTACTAAAAGGAAGGTTGCTAATTTAGTGATCGAAATAGTCGCAATCTTGCGACGATTCTCAATTCGATTATTAATTCTAGTACCGAAATAGGATTTTAACAACCTAATTCTAAAAGGAAGGTTGCATTATTTTCGATTGTTAAACCTTATTCCTGGAATGATTATTTGAGTGAATTTAACAAACGTTTCGATCGCTAATTAACGACTTATTCGGTCACGAAATTGCTTATTATAGGTGCCTAAAACCTGGTTTATTGTATTTTCCCGCACGATACAAAATTTCACCCAAACTACATCCATCCAACCTCCCACATCCACAATCCCATACTAACACATCAAATTAGACAAACCCAACATGAAGAAAACCCAAATAGCTATCATCACTCGTTATAATACAAAAATCGCATCAAACCAAAAACTATCACAGACCTATATAAAGCTATAGAAATGATACACATCTAGAAGTTTAAAATCCATGGATCTGCTCTAGTGGTCATGGAGGTGATGATGGATCACGAGAATCATCTAAGCGATGATCAAAAGCTCCTCTCCCGCACTACGACATCATCTAAGCCATCCTCTCCATCTGGGTATTCAGAACTGCTACGTGGTCCTTCAACAAAAGCATCTCAGAGCGATCGGTGGATGCTGATACTCTTCTAGTTGAGGATCATACCTTCTTAGGAGAATACACTTAGGAGGCCGAACCTAGACCATAGATATACCCCTTCTTGCTTCAAGCTACATCGAGGTATGACTAGTTGGTAAAGGTGGGCTCTTGTTTCTGGGTGAGCTGAGCCCCGGCTCTTGTGTTGCCAAAAACTCATCCACCTATACAGCCCGACAAGCTCTGTAGGGTTCGAGCTTCAACCTAGAGGGGGGTCAATAGGTTGTATTAAAACTTTTAGTACGGAATACTAATTTTGTAATACTGTTGTTTTTTAGAGACTACTAAGGTAGTTTACAAATGATAATTGGTAGTCTATAGTAGAGATTTATAACTCTTTTAGTTTATCTTTGTTTGGCTGTGTTGATTTATTAGAAACAATTCTAAATATCAATACAATAAATGCAATAAATAGACACAGTATTTATATCGGTTCAAACACTCGATATCAAATGATAATCGAGAGCTTAGTCCAGTATTTCCTTGGTGACCAGTGTAGTCAAGCCAAGAGATGTGTATCAATATCTTCTTGTTTGAGCTTACAAGAAACTTTCTTTCTACAAGTTGTCTAACTTGTACAAAAGATAAAGAACCTACATGCTTTGCATAAATCCAAACTCTGGACTCTACTGCAAGACTTGTTTTTCTGCAGACTTATGACACTTTCAACTGTATCTTCATGATTTGGCTTTCTTGAGTAATCTCTTAATGTCTTGATTGCTTTCCACTCTTTGCCTTTCAATCCTTATTTTACAGCCTTACTCAATAAGCCTCACCGGTTCCCTTTTAAAGGCTCAAGGAACAAACCTATCAGACAACGCACTGTTCTTGGAATGACACTTTGCCACGAGTGTTCCCCACCATCTTGTTCCTGATACTAGCAGTCTACTATCCCTAGAATTCGTGCCGTTACTACTTTAACTCAAATCTTCACTTCATTGACTTCAAACCTGTGACCCCACCCTGTAAATCATCTCTACTACAATCCATTCTGCTACAACCTCTGGTCTACACCCAGTCTCTGCCACAACCCTAGTCTGTATCCCATACTGCAATCCTAGTCTGCATCCATTCTCTAATGTAACTCTTGTCTGTACTCAGATCTGATTCAGTTCATGCCTTGCCATGTTGGTCTTCGTCTGCAAGCTTAGCCCTTCTTTTGTTGTTTATCACTGCAATAGTTATTAATCCAAAGTCCTCTCTAGTAGTCTAGATCTGGTGGCTTACAGGATCCCAATACATCTGCAACCGTCTCCTCACTGGTATCTAACCTAGACTGTAACTACCTATTTGACGTCTAGACTAAACACACTAACTACATTATAACTAATACATCTAAGTTTTGTTATATCAATTTCTATACAAATTGAGGGATTGCGCATTCCTATCATTCTCCCCCTAAATTTATGCTAACAAAAACTACTATGTAATACAACAAGTACACTACTTTTTTTAACAGGGTAAATACATCTTGTTGAAACTAAGTTCAACTAAATTACATTGTTCATAACAACATAATTGAAAATGAGCAATCTGAGTTTTACCGTTGATGCTCTTTGCCTCTACAGCACTTGTATGTTCACTCATCTTCACTTTCTCTGATGCGCTTTCGATACCTTTCCTCCGAATCTCTGTAGTGTCCTCTGCATTCTTCATAAGATTCTTCCTTATGATGCTTAGACCTCTTAGGCTACTCCTTTCCTTGCTCAGAGGAACTTTTCCTGTTTGCTACA
>LIEC01008577.1:0-108400 GCA_001925005.1 Drosera capensis | reverse complement strand
CAGAGAGAATGTGTGTTAAATCGATCGATTTGATTCATTAGATTTGGTTTTTTGACGGTTGATTTTTATAATTTAAAATTAAAATTAAATAGATTAATCAGTCAATTTGAAAATCAAAATAAAGATATTTATTAATGGGTTTGATTTTTCAGTTTTTAATCGGATTTATCTATACGACTTTTTACGATTTCGTCTTAAATATTTTACAATACTAACTATACATATTGTTCATTACAAAACTTTGTAAATATTTACTGTACATGTTAGTTTATAAAAATAAATTAGATATATCGAGTTAAAAATACAAAACGACATAAATTATACTAAAAAATATTTTTTCTTACTAATCAAATAAAAAATATTCAATCAAAAAAATAAAAAAATACGACTGAACGCTTTTATTTTCATTTTTAACAAAAGAAAAAGAAAATACAATATCCACGATACTAATGATATTATGTTATCTTATCTTTAAAATAATATAATGTGTTTGATACTTAAGTTTAATAATCGTATGTAAAACAATTATGATAATTACTTTTCAAACGGTTCGATAATCGTTCATAAACATTTCGCTTAATCAGTTAATCATCTTTTTTTTGTTCGGTTCGATTTTAAATCGTAGTTTTATTTTAAAAACCAAAATTGAATCATTTAAGAATCGATTCGATCGGTTTGATTCGACCTTCTTTTTAACACCCTTAAGATACACCCACATGAATTATATACCCCCATCTTATGGAGAATACAACATTTTAATTAGAAACAATATATATATTGAATTTATATTTTATTCCTTTCATGAAAAATGCAACATTTATTATATTTGAAAACAACAAAGATCTAATTATTTTTTATCTGTTATAATAACCTCATTATCTCCTCTTTATTTTACTCAAATAAACTCAATTACTACATAAAATATTAAAAAATCAACTCTCACATAAATTTTCAATTCGGATCAGAATGTTGCATTCTTCATGGGACGAAAGAAGTAGAAATGACTTATTTGTCCTTTTGATTTTGTGATAGAGGCGAGACAAAGGAAAACTAGAAGAGAAAATAGTGGTATGAGTTAATTTGATATACAATAAAAATATCGATGTTTTAGTAGCTTTTTATTAGAACAAAGTTTTAAATATAGAAATATTACATCTATTGTAGGACATCCAAATTAGAAAAATGTTATATTTCTTATGGCACGGAGGTTGTAACATTCAATATATATTTTGAGAAATTTTTTTTATTCGTTTTTAACTGCTATCTTTATCCCATAATAAACGTAACGGTTGATTTTTCATTGGAATTTGTGTATTGATTTTTGTATATAAAAACTAAACTACCTTTTTGGTTGTGTGAGAGTAAGGAGACAAAAGAAGAATGAGAGGAGACGTGATAGTGGGATGAATTCATCTGATATAAAGAAAAAAAATAGGGATGTTTTGATATTTTGAAAGAAAAAAAATTTCAAATGAAATAATGATGTAATTATTGTGAGAGATCTAAAAAAGATAAATGTTGTATTTATTATGGGACGGAGAAAGTATATAAAAAAAATTTACGCCAATGATTCAAGGTTGAAGAACACACAATTTAAAATATCATTAATATTTTACGATAATTTTGTTTAAAACGATATTTGAACGTCTCACTGACAATTCGAACACAATAAATTTGTTGTGATACGTACATAAACGTTGCAATTTATATGAGATGGATGGAATATGATGATTACATTAGAATTGTATATTTACACATGGGTTGAATTATTTGGACTTAAAATGTGACTTCTGGTATTTACCGTAACAAGTCAAAGAAGCGTTAGTAAAACGTATGTAGGAGCAACTGTGATAGTATGTTTCGATACTGTTTGTTGTGTTAAAATTGGAACGATAGGAGTGAAGTTGCTTTACTTCTCTGAGTTAGATATTGGGTCAAAAAATTGAAAGACCAAAGCTTTCATCAGTATATGCAGATGTATTGATGACTGTAGCCCCCGGCAGCTTCAGTTTGAGTTCTGAGTCTCTTGTGCTTTAATTATCTTTTGCAAAGATTGGCGTGTGCAGGACGCTATTCTTCCCCGAATTCACATTGAATTAGTTGCACGTTGCACGTTCCACGCAGGCTTATCAGCTACCTCAGCTCTCTGCTAGGCTGCTGAGATGCTTCAACACTCTGCTACTTCTACTAGGTTTAATTATACTAATTCTCTTTTTTGATCGTGTTACTTGAACGAAGCATCAAACAAGAATAATATTCACCTCCCATGTTAAGTGATTTTGATTAACAAGATAAATATATTTTTACATATAAAATTAATTTAATTTTTTATTATCAAAATTTGGTTAATTTTGAATTTTAGATTAATAACTTATATATAAGATCAGAATTCCAAATAAGTTTGATGACGATTATTTTATAGTGATAAATCCGTCACCGATTATCTCGTAGTTTTAAATGGTCTATTTGTTTGCGGACATCTTGATGACCCAGGAAAAATCTGTCCGGATTTCCTTTTCTAAAAGAAGAATGATGTACGTACCTCTACACTTTTGTTGGCACGGGTGAAGAACAAGTAACGTATGACCATGACTGGACTGTCCCTCGCACGCCAAAACAGCTGAGCTATTTCCAATTTAGAATCCGGACAGATTTGAGTAAATAGATGGACATAGTAAATGCAATAAGGAAAACTACGGATAAAATATCCAGATTCACGTTACAACATCGATGAGCTTTTTGACCAGCATACTTGTCATCCGAAATTTAGGTACGAAGAAGCTTAGATCAATTGCACTGGTCGTTATTCCTGTTCGAAAAAAAAAACAGCATTATTACAGTACCCAAAAGTAAAGAATATACAATGTACACAAAATAATTCGCGTACAAATATGGAAACAAATAAACACATAGTCCCATCTACTAACAGAGATACAAACAGATAAACTCATCGAACAAACAAGCTATCATAAACTACAGTGATTTTGAATTTGACGAAGGATTGGCCATCAACAGTATGTAGGTGAGGATTGAGAAAGATATACCCCACACACCTCATTCAGTACCTTTGGCGTGTGGTATCCGGCAATTTAACTGGAATTTCCACGTCAAATTTTTTTTGACCAAAAACAGAAACTTTCACATTCAATATCCAGGTCAGAAATTGCCCTTCATGGTAGCAACACATCTCTATCTTTCAATTTATTTCACCCGTTTGATTTCAGTCCTTTGATTCAGTATTGTTCACCAACAACAGGACAGCAAGATAAGTAGATAGTCGTCACAAGAATTGTATCGAAACAGTTAATGCTTCTGTGTGAAGTCTGACAAATCTGGAGTCAAAGATAGACAATGCTGCATGTGTCTCTGAAAAAAAATCCAAAACTGTTAGAAAAATCTATTAATATGTATCAATATTTTTTCAATTGGGACATGAAATATGGATAGTATTAACCTAATCCATATCAAATGTTATATAAAATTCAAATAAATAAATCACATAAATGATAATAAATAAATCACATAAATAATAATAAATAGAAGAAAGTAAGGATCGAATTTGTAAACTTTTATCCCGATATAGCATGACAAAATATTGAAGTTGTAATGTATGAATGATGGTGTAGTGAGAATACAAGTCACCCCAAAAATGAAGAGGAAGCCCAATATTAAATCGTAATTTACCAATGGCGTTTTGTTGGGGAGTTGGATGATTCCCTTTTAACGAATTTTTTTTTTTTTTTTTTTTTTGCATAGAATTAGACAAACATTCCGAACAATTATCGATTCTCATAACTTTATAGAACGATAATATTGCATTTGAACGTGAGCCCAAAAATTGCTAAATATGTTAAAAACAATCGCTTTTATTTTTCATGAGAAAAGTCCAAATAGTTCGAGAAAAATCATTGATAATTGTAAGAAAATATCGAGCATTTATTAGAAACAGAAAGTAAGGTCCCCAACGAATAAGTTCAAAAGACGAAATAGTATAAATAATATTGTTGGGAAAAGGCAAACGTTTTTGCTTAGCTAAGGGACAAATATTGCAAATGGGTTGTGCGGAAGGTGGAAAACTAGAGGTCGATGTCCTAAATCTTTGATGCCATAGTTCAAAAGTGGAAGAGGTGACGTTGAGTATTTGTGGTGCAGCTGGGTAATGTTGAAGATAATATAAACACCGTGCTCATGACCCCGTCCAATCTCAGTCCCTGTCGAGCGGTCCTAAAAATATTGCAACAAGCAAGGATGATGATCAATGTTGTGGTCAAGATGAGAACAGACATGATTCAGCAATTCAAACACAATATCTTCATCAGAAAAAAGAGTTATTGAGAAGCCAATCAATCTCAACACGAAGGATGCTGAAAACATGAAGAATGAGCCAAGCGGAGTACTTCCTCTCCTGCAAACCCTAATCAACAAAATGCCTAGAATGAAAGCAGAAGTAGTAAAAATGAAAAAGTGTCACCCACATCTTCTCAATACACTGAAACTATCTCTCAAGGAATATGGAGGAGCATTCAGACATCATAGTAGTATGGGCTTGTCTTTGTTGTTGGATTCCTAACGTGTGTATCAACTGAAAAATATTTTAATCTTAGTCGATTTTCAATCCGGATCAAAGACTTGTTCTTATGGATTCAGGTATATTTTCGTTTATAATTTGATCTAAATAATTCGATATGAAGATTACGATTTTGATGTGATTTATTCCACCGTCACAACCAGTCTCCCTAGAAGAAAAGCCTTGTTAATCAGATAGGAGGAGGAAAGAGAAGCAAAGACAAATCCTGGGAAGTACAACAGAACAAGAAGAACTACTACCCACAACAGAACCAATGACTTCAATAGCGGAGTTGACCATAGTCCCCATACCAACAAGCATGACGACTACCGCTTAACCGGCTATCTCTATAATACCAAGGAAAGTGGATCTAGTGACATCAATTCATCCAAATAGCTCACTTGAAGCTTTGAACGGAAAAGCCCACTCATTACATGCCAAACTCATGTATTAACATCAACATAAAACCATGTATTAACAGTAACCCATTATTTAACCCTTCCGTTCTAACCTTCACTGGCCCAACGTATACTTAACATAGCACTACAAGCTCCTATTCTATGTTGTATAAATTCAAGTTCTCGACTTTGAGCAAGGACGAACTCCCCTGCAATATCAGATGCAAAGCCGTGAAACTTCGGTCGACAATCTATTATTCTACAGCGAGCCAGCAGGCAACTGGTGAAATAACACTTGGTTCGAGTCGGATTGGGTCTGGGAGGAGTCTCCTTGGTTGCAAAGAAAGCGAACCGCCACACAAGTGATGTTCTCGTTACTGCCTCGCTGGTATGTCTCTTGCATCAGCTGCCTCAAGATCTTGGAACGGTTTCATTATAGCAACAGCCTCCTATGAAAAACACAGACGACGGCTTATCACTAAAATGGAGATCCAACAACAACAACATCAAGCCTTGAAAGTTTAGAATTCACAAGGTATTGCAAAAAGATGATAACTATATTCTCCACATCGTTTCTAATGTCAGATAAAAGAAGAAGCGATACAACATAAATGGATCAAGATTAGAACAAATGATAGTTATTTAAGTATGAGACTGTAATGAATTATTTTCCTAAATACCCGTTGTTTTAGGCTGGACAGGGCTTGTTGGGTTTTTACCCAACAACATTGTTGCAGTGACATAAGTTCTTCTGAACTAAAAAGACAGCCGACCCTACCTAGGACAGGAAAATAGGTGATTGTTGTTGTGGAATTTCCAGGTGTCCTGTAATAATGCAACATTTGTATGGTCATAATTTCTCCAGATGAACTGTGATTTGCATCCGAGATGACCAAATATCACTTACTGGAAATCTGGCTTGTTCTCTGTATATCATGAGTAAGGGATCGACCTTATAATTATTACAGCATACAAACATTGAGAAAACACTTACAATTTACAAACAAACAAGTTAGTTTACGGGTAAAAACAGCTATTACAAGAATTCTGTTCTGACAGTTGATGATAAGAATACATATAATTAAATGGTTTTACACTCACGTCAATCCTCGTCTTGAAACAAAGACTTATAAACCGAGCTACAATAATGACGAGCAGGCTCTTGGCGCTCTAGACTGCCATTGCTGCTTCCTGGAGAACAAGGTCGCTTGTTTGCCGTCATTGGTGTCTCTGACACACTGTCATAGCTCTCAAGTCGACGGCCTTTCCTCATCGATCTCCTCTTTCGAGTGTCTGAAGCCGACCTAGACAACTTCGGTTGTTTTGGGGCCCAAACCCTCCTCAAGTCCGCCATTCCACGAGTGAAAGACGAAAACCTGCAGGCCCTCTGCCTCTTCTCCCTTGCTTCAGCTAGTCTGAGGTCATAGTCCTCTTTCGAGCTGCCTTTCTCACCCCCATTGTTGTCTCGTGGATGCTGAGACAATGAGTCGTACGTTGAATGAGAGTTGCTTAATCTTTCGTCGCCTCTTCCTGGTTTCGTTCCCCATGATTGGTTGCTATCTTCGCTCTTTAGCAGGGGATTCGGAGACTCATCTTCTTCATTAAAAAAAAACATGTCCAGTTGTTCATAGATGCTATGGATCACATCTCCAAGATTTTGAGAGTACCTGACATCATATTTTTCTCATCCTATCAACTCAACCGGCATCAAAAGGATACATATGGCGGTTTTACCACGCCTTACAAGGAAATCAACTACATGATGATGGCACACCTATAATACTGATAGTGAATTCAAAAAGTTCATTACCTGCTTACGATCATTTTCCCGACATAATCATTCAGGTTGAAGTTGCCAAGCACTCCCCCTTCAACATTATATTGCACCATTTCCAAAAGAGAACAGATTTGCCTGACGAGTTTCTGCTTCATGGACGGTTTAATACCATCGGCAACGTCCGACTGGAGCATCTCCAAGCGGAACAATATCTGAAGCTCGTATCTACTCGTCTGTTAAGGGAAATGTTATGACTTGAAAAATCTCCTGCATTGATCAATCGAAAAGCAACGAAGAGCCTCAGATCTCAATTCAATGAACAAGTTAAAAGGATACTCTCTGACTTTCTCTTCAGAGGAAAATTTGTTATGCCGCGCATCATGCATGTTGGAAGGCTGATCATCATCTCTTTGCTTTCCTGCTAAATCCTTTGGATCTTTCAGCAGGAGCTTGATTAGCTCAGCAACTACTGCTCCGGAGCTCCCGCTCCCTTCAAATTTTTCTATGGATGCTTGGCTCCCTTGATCATCGTCTATCTGCAGCTTATTATTCAAGCAAAGAATACACGACTCGACTAGCCTATGAGCCAATGCTACCAAATCTAAACCTGATTGAATCCCATGTTCTATTCTATCACAAAGATTATTGAAGAAGTCCTCCGGAGCCACAGCAGGAGCGGCATGAGTTATCACATCTAATCTACAGGGTTCAAGTAAATTGTTCTGTGTGGCTAAGAAACACGAAGCAAGAGGCTGTTCACTTTCCTCATGGACCTGACACAGTCTGTCTAAAACAGCTTCCGGATCTTCTTTGTTCGGAGCTGATCGATCTTGTTTGGACACCCGAGAAAAGCTACCTTTGTCAACCTCTTTCATCCAGCATCTGATGAACTTCAACTTCTTTGATTTGTCGTATTTTTTAGAAAAGTACGCTGCCTCGAGGTCCAACTCCGAACCCTCATATGCTGCCTTGCAAAAAGCGCTCCAGGACAGGTCCTTGTAGATGTGAGAATGATTCTTCTTTTGCCTTCTCTTTTCACTTGACAACATCCTGTTCGAGGAATCCAGATCGACATCAAATCCGAATTTGAACAGACTTTGCTTGCTAAAATCATGTTCCTCAGCTGAGGATCCGTCTTCGCTTTTTATCACAGAGAGCATAGCAGACCAAAGAGTAAGGGGCTTAAGGATTCCCATGCATATGTTGCCATTGGGATTGGATAGAGACACCAATGCAGAGTAATTTCTCCTGTACAGATAGCTCAGAAGGATTTGCCATGTCGGCGGAGACTTATTCACAATCTGGTTCGCATCTCTTTTTGAAAGCATCTGCAGAAGCCTATCAGCGAAAAAGTCATTATCTAAAACTGCAGATTTTTCCTTATTTGCCTCTGGAAACTCATGAACCAGTAGCGTGTTGAACATTGAGCCCTCAGATTTTACATTCCCACCATACTTGCCAACATACAAAACGACGATTCTGTTAACTCCATCACCGTATAGTCCCCAAAACGGCCTTGCAAGTTCAGAACACTCATTAACCAGATTCGTGAGCTCTCTCTTCTGAGCAACATCTATCAAATTACACTTACGAGACTTCTTCATCTCATGCAATTGAAGATCACAACATCCCAAATCCAAAGGATTTCCACTCACATCCAAGATTTCAAGATTGAGTTTCCCAACAACTTTCCCACAAGATTCATCCTTAAGTTCACAAATCATGGTCGAAAATCCAATCATGGGGTAGATCAGACCGAAAGGAACAAGCGCAGAACCCAAATCAATCGACTCACTCGAACAAAAACCCCAACCCAATCTTCTAATCCCACTTCGAAACACCTCCAACAGCCTACTACATTCATCACCATCAACCTGACTATCATCGCTTCCCATCCTATCCTCCACATGAATCCAACTAAAATGAATGTCACGATGATCAAATGCATCCCTCACATGCCCAAAAATCTCACCAAACTTCTCACAGAACGCATCCCGATCCCTCAACAACCGATCCCCAACCCCTTCATCCACGCCCACAAACCCACAAAACTCCTTCAAATCTCGACATACAGACGACAGGATCACAACCAAACTCGATCTCACAAACCCGCCATCCCATTCACCACAAGAACCCGCCACATCGGGATCCTCGAACCGCCCCTCCCACTCATAATCATGAACAATCCGCTCCATCGAGCTAGCCGTCAAAACTCCATTTGAGCCTTTAGCCCCAATTCCCCGAATCCACACTCCACCCACCCCAGAAACCCAATCCAGGGCTTTCCCCAACAAATCTAGGGTTTCGGCCCCTTTATCAAATGAGATGGAATCGGGGTTGAAACGTGAAATTGGGTTAGAGGTTTTGAGGAGGGTGGAAGAGGACATCAGAGGGGATAGAGAGGAGAAGAAAAACTTGAATGCGTAGAGGGAATTTGAGAGTGGAGGGAATGTGATTAGGGTTTTGGAGAGTGAGAGGATTGTGGTGAGATATGAGGCAGGGTTTTTGGGGTTGTTGAGGAGTGGGTTGAGGTCAATGAGGAGCACTATTCGCTGCGTTTTGGTGTAGTCCATGACGGCGGCGGCGGCGACCGACGGCGGAGATTTGAGGGTGAGTGGTGGCTGGCGATGAGATGTTTGGGTTTGGCGGGAAAAAGAGGGGGAAAGGAAGGTTGATCTTTGAGTGTGAAGATATGAGAGCACTAGCATTGTTTGAGCATCAATAAATAAAAATTGCTCATAGATCCACCAAAAAAAAAAAAAAAGTTTAATTAAGAACTTGCAAGTGCAAAACAATTACGAACTTTAGTAACGATGATGAACAAGCCATAAACTAATCGATTGGTTCTGATCTTATAATAGTAACAGCAGGCAATGGAGTAGCAAATATGATGATAATCGATTTACATGATGTTGTAGAAGATTGACAATGTACTTTGATATTTTGGTAAGGGATTTATTTTATTTCCATGTCACCACAAGAGCATTATACTTAACATTTTGTAGGGAATTAAAATCAATTCAATTACATAAGTGTTGGATTATGATTTTTATTATCTATTCAAAATTTTGAAAAATATATATTAATATTTTAACATCATATCAAAATAATAACAATAGATTCGAGTCCGCTTAGTTTGGGCATTGAACTCCGGATACGAGCCCTGCTTCACATTGAACAGATGTAATGTTAGATACACATTTGTAAAATTCTTTTTATCACACGATCCCCTTTGTCTCTGCCTTTTGTTTAGTCCCTTGTTCTTACCTAAAAAAAATAAAAAAAATCCACCACTTCTCCTTCTTTACATCATAACCTTTGCACCAACACTCCAAATTCAATATTCAACCACTCTCTTCTTCACATAAATGACTCCACAGTCAATGCACACAAGCATCACCATGGCTCCTCCATTGTCCTCTCCTCACATGCTTCATCAGTCCATTCTATCTCATAATTTGACCATTTAACCCAAAGGGCATCAACTTTTTCACTCTCTTCTAGTTTCAGTTTCTTGGTTTTGCTCAATTTGGAGTTACCATTATTCATCTATTTGGCTCATTGGCATTTGGAGATTGTTGCTGCAGTAATGGACCGGTAAGTTTTCTTCTGTTCCGTGTTTGTTAGTACTACCATTTAATTATTGATTTCGTCCTTTTATTATATAGGGATAATTTTCCCTTATGAAACAATAATAATTTTGCATAATGTAAGCAATGTTGTCTTGGAAACAATAACGAATATGTCATCATGTCACTATTGTTGTTTCTAAAGGCATCTCATATCTGTTTCAAAAGATTAGGGGTTTATCTATCATTATTGTGCTAATGTGATTTTCATGGGCTATTGTGTGTGATTTTCATGTCTGTCTTAATATTTTTTTCTTCACAGCAACCAAACAAAGTTAACGTGTGAGGAAAGAACTCGAGAAACATTGATCAAAGCACAGTTATTGATCCAGGCGTACCTGAAATTTCTAATCAACGGTCATTAAATTAATTGCAACGGTCAAATTACCCATTTACGGTAAACCGTTTACACATGATAATGATGAGGTTTTTACTTAGATTTTTTTTTCGTGTTTTGGTGTAGATTTGATCAGAGTTCTCAATCAGGGCGTTGAGGGTTCTATCAATGGAATTGAAGAACTGGGCATTGTGTTTATTCATAGCAGGATTCTCAACGAAGACAAGCAAGCATTGCTCGATTTCATTCGCTATATTCCGTATTCGAGGCCTCCGAATTGGGACGAACACAATCCTGTTTGCGGTAATTGGACCGGCGTTACTTGCAATGCCGATCAAACTAGAGTTACAGCGTTACGTTTGCCCGGGATGGGATTAAACGGAACGATACTGTCCTATACTCTTTGTCGTCTATCCGAGTTACAGGTCTTGAGTTTGAGGTCTAATGTGTTATCGGGTCCATTCCCTTCAGAGATCTTTAATCTTGGAAACTTGACTGCTCTTTATCTTCAGTGTAACAACTTTTCTGGTCCATTGCCCGATAATTTTACTGTGTTGGGAAACCTCGCGGTCCTCAATCTGTCATACAATCAGTTCAATGGAAGCATAGCTTCGATTGTCTCGAACTTGACTCATCTTGTCACGCTCGATGTTTCATTTAACTTGTTCTCGGGACGGATTCCTGATGTTGGTATCACTAGTTTGAGATATGTGAACTGTCGTATAACAACCTTAGGGGCGTCCTGCCTTCATCTTATCTAAGGTTTCCAAGTTCGGCATTTTTGGGCAATGGTATTTATTATTATGAGGGTTTTTCTCCAGCGCCATCAGCGCTCCCTCCTAGTGAGGCGAAGATCAGATCCAATTCAAGACATCTTGGAGAGACTGCTTTGTTGGGTATCATAGTTGGTAATGTGGCGAAAACAAAGAAGGAGAAAGAGATCTCCTTCAAGACGAGCAAGACTTCAGACAGCCAAGAAGTGAATGGGAGGATAACTTTCTTTGCAAGTTCGAATCTGGCATTTGATTTAGAGGATTTACTTAGAGCTTCCGCCGAGGTACTAGGAAAGGGGGAGTTCGGAACCACGTACAAAGCTTCCCTCGAGGAATCTACAACTGTGGTGGTGAAACGACTGAAGGAAGTCAATGTAGGAAAGCGTGAGTTCGAGCAGCAAATGGAGATTGTTGGGAAAATCAAGCATGAGAATGTTGCTCCTCTAAGGGCATACTACTATTCGAAGGGCGAGAAGCTGATGGTTTATGATTATTTTGACCTAGGAAGCATATCCACCATGCTGCATGGTATGCGTCCGATCTGTTCATTTCCATTAGCGACTCTTGTTTAACTCCGTCGTGAAATGCTCACTTATTGCAGTGAACCTTCCATTCTGCAGGAAAGCGAGGAGAGAGCAGGAGGCAATTGGACTGGGAAACCCGACTCAGGATCGCCATTGGTGTTACTAGAGGCATTGGACACATCCACAGTCAAAATAGCGGCAAGCTAGTCCATGGAAACATCAAATCCTCCAACGTATTCCTCAATTCACAGCAATACTGTTCCATATCGGACCTCGGTCTAGCAACAATAGTAACCCCTGTAACCCCGCCTATCCCGCGAGCACAAGGCTACCAAGCCCCCGAGATCACTGACCCAAGGAAGTCCTCCCAAGCGTCGGACGTCTACAGCTTTGGCGTCATCCAGCTAGAGCTCCTAACGGGCAAGTCACCTATAGGCGAGGGCATGAACCTGGTGAAATGGGTCTATTCCGTTGTTAGCGAGGAGTGGACAGCAGAAGTATTTGATGTAGAGCTCCCAAGGTACCCAAACATAGAAGAACAAATGGTCGAGATGTTACAAGGAGGTATGGCTTGTGCCGCCAGAGTGCCTGATCAACGTCCCAAAATGATAGACGTCGTAAGAATGGACGAGGACATAGGACCTGGTGGCACGGGGAACTGTCCGTCTGTGGAAGGTATATCAGGAGCTTCGACGCCTACACGGGCGACCTCTAATGTAGTTGGTAATGGCTCAGCTTCTGATCAAACCCAAGAATGAAACTTGTTCCTTGCATTGATCCAAGTCATGGTGATTCTTTTGTCATAGCGCAGAAATTTTTCTGTACTTTTCTTTGAAGGACGATAATATTCTTAGCGCGTGGAATGTTTCTTTTTTTTTTGTTGTTGAAGGTTTGAAGCAAAATCAAAATTCAATTTTTCTTCTTCCCAGTTCATATGGCTCTGTATTGTCATTTGTTTTCCTCGCCAAGTTGGGGCCTTCAATTTCTGTCCAACTTGGCGACTCCACAGCTAATTCGATGAAAATATGATAATGAGCATGGAGCAGGGCCCCGATACACAAACACGTTACAAACTTTACTAGGAACTGTTACCTTCAAAAAAAGAAAAAGAAAAAAAGAAAACAACTTTACTGGAAACTGTTAAAAAGGTCACGAAACTTATTCACACGAGATGATCAGTATTAATAACTCACCTCGACAGTCTTCTCATATAAATACCACTTATTTTGAGATGAAAAAAGTTTTGATCGATACTACTTCATCCATTTCATGTTATATATTTTTTTTTGTTTTAAAAAAATTACACACTTATTAAATTAAAATGTCGTAATTAAATTATAATATTATTCAATTTAGATTTTTTTTTTCTATAAAAATATCAAAACATCCTTATTATTTATTTTATATCATATCAACTCATCCTATTACTTTTTCTCCTCCTTTTCTTTTTCTCATTCCTCCTACTCACACAAGTTAAAAGATAAATTAAACTTCACAAAAAAAAAAAAAAAAAAAAAAAAAAACAATACACATGAATTATTATGTCGAGTCAATTTGTTGTAATTCTTTTGGGATGGAGGTAATATATTTTTATTCATTGTATTATTCAACATGTATTTTTAGGAGTTTCGTTTATCGTCTTAATAACATAAGATAATTATGTCATTAGCGTCAGATTGAAATACATTACTTAAATTATCATTAGTATTTTATGATAATTTTTTAAGAAATGATGTTTGATCATCTCACGACGCGAGTCAAATTTCACCTTCATAAGTTTATTTTTCAAACTGTTCTTTTATTTAATTCGAAGGCAGTGCAACTTTCATACTGATTCTCTTCCATCTAACCTTTCACGATGAGAAAAAAACATCACTTGATCAATAGAGACAAGTTTACGGAATGTAGCATAGCATTTTCTTTGTGTCAAAATAATTATAATATTTTTATTTTTTATATTACTCAATACGTATTTTGAGAAGTTTCGTTTCATTTTTTAACGACATTAGAAAATTATGCCATCGATATCAAGTTGTAATACATAATTTAAATTATTATTGATGTTTTATAATAATTTTTTAAAAAATAATATTTTATCGTAACGTGAGTCAAACTTCATCACGATAAATACACACAGTTCACATGTTACAATTTTTAATGGATGGGGGAGGAGAGAGTATAACAACAATAACACATATGTTCCATAAATAATCAGAAACCGACGTGGTTAAGTCCCTTTTTTTTTTACCATGGATAACTCCAGTTAAATATTCAAATGAATACACTTTTTTTGACCATTCGATACCTTTCCTTCACCGACGCCTAAAAAAGACGGCAATTCACGCATCGACATGCGAAAACGAAAGAAAATTACAAACCCAAAACGAACCAATCAAGAAACGTCAAACCAAGTCGCCCACGCCATTAATTAAATTAATTAGATTAAACATTTTCTCTTCCCACTATTTATTCACACAATAATGAAATCCATTTTCCTCCTCATAATTAGCTTCCCCATTTCCCCTCTCTTCATCATCAACCAACAACCTCGAAATCGATTCCATTCAATTCGATCTCTCGAATTCGATTCCGTCTCGTCGATCGATTGTTCTCTGGCGAGTCGTCGAATTCACTGGATTGAGATCGTTAATTGATTTTTTGTGTTTGATTTGGTTGAGATCTGAGCGGATCTGTGTTGGTTCTATGTTTGATTTCAGGTTTAGGCGATGGCGTCGAAGAGGATTCTCAAGGAATTGAAGGATCTGCAGAAGGATCCTCCCACCTCTTGCAGCGCAGGTATCGTCTCCGTTTCCGGCGATTGGAGCCTCTCCTATTGTTTTTCATGTTTGTTTGTTGCTTGTGTGGTCGAAACTGTGTGGTTTGGTTCTTTGATGGTGTAAATTGGTGGTGAATTGTTGTGAAATCGTTTGATTGTGTGGCGAGTGATTTGAATTAGAATTTAGAGATGATTGCTTGATGATAATCTGCGGCTTTATGGTGTGGTGTCGTGTTGCCGGATTGTAGAGGCGATACATGTATATCTAAGAGGGAAAATATGATGATTCGGTGTTGTGTTAGAAGAAGATGGTGTTGCAACATGTTCTCTATACTTAGTATTGTCCGGGACGACCATTTTATTATGCAGTTATTGCTTCACTCAGAATTGGAAGTTTAGATTGAACAGATGTTGCTAGGAACTTGTCCTGCATTGAGGTTTTGTTAAGATGGGATTGTTATCTGATCGTGTTGGTGTAATGAAAGCTGTGGCTCTTTTCTTCGCTCTTGACGTAATCTGTTCCATAGAATAACTTTCCACACTATCTGGTGAAAGCGATGCATGGTTTCTAGATGTTCCCTTGCTAACCTTATCAATTTAGACTGTCACCCTTGTATCATTTTGTTGCATAAATAGTCATCTGTGCTTTTTTTCTTTTTTGATAACTGAGACGCTTGACACTGCATATTCTGTTCGATATAAAAGCTATGCTATTGAATGATCAGAATAGCCTCTTATGTTTTGGACTCCATACATTGCCTTTTAGAACTTAGAGCAAAAAATTTTGTACCGATCCCATGTACTTCCATTCACAGCATGTGATTGGTTGACATCAAAGTCCATATTATGCAAAGAATAGGAACTCTTCTCCTTGTGTTGTGCAAATGAACAGACCGCCATTTTGTAATGCGAGATCATTCCTTAAATCTCCACGTTATTGAATTTCTTTGCATGCAGGTCCTGTCGCGGAGGACATGTTTCATTGGCAAGCCACGATAATGGGTCCACCTGACAGTCCTTATGCTGGAGGTGTTTTCCTAGTTACCATCCACTTCCCTCCAGATTACCCGTTCAAGCCCCCCAAGGTTCAACTGTTCAGAATTCTCAATTTTACACGATTCTATGTTCTGATTGGAGTTTTGGGTTTCATAGTTTACAACTAGTGTGATATGTTCAAGGTGTAGTGTATTTTCTTACGAAATTTTGATCCTTTTAACTCTTTGATTCACACTCCCAAGTCTTCTCACCGTGTGCCTGAAGCGCTGTCTGGGGCAACCAAATGGTTAGGTCTTGTTTTTTAAGCTACTATTCAAATGCTTAGTTGAGGGCTTGGTGCGTTGGGATGCTTTATGCCTTGGGAAACCTTTCTACATCTTCTACAACTTAGATGAGGTTATTCTTTTGGTTCTAATTGAACTAGGAGCTCTGGTAAAGATTAGCTACTCTAACCCTGATGAACTTTGAAGATGGAAGTGCTAACTTCACAATAGAAGCTCTTGAAAGTAGAAACATGTATCGTTTGGTATGTTACACTGAATGTAACTTCATATTTCTTAGTTGTTTGCATTAGTTTGCACTTAAAAATGCTGTGTGCCTTGCTCCTTGGTTTTTGTATTTGGTTGTCCTGAGAGAACGAGTTGTTCTCTTGCCATAGCATTTACCTTTCTTTGATTCATGTTTTCATGTTGCTTGGCGTGATCACTGTGGTGTTCATAGATTCTAGAATCATTGTCTTCGTGTTAGTAAGCCTCATATTGGTTGGTAGCTAGTCGCCAGGGATCTTTTTGCTTGTAGTATTCACTTTCAAAAATATGGTTGCTCCTGAACTCGTGGAGAAAAATGAAGACAGTGTAAAATTTAATGTGATACCTTATGTTATTGCTCCGAGTCATCATCAAGTTCTAGTTTTAGCCATTAACTTATAATGGTATTCATGTTGTGCTAGGATGTTTCGTTTCAGTTTATATTGTATCAATATCACATTTCCTTTCGCCTCCTCACCTCCTGTTGTATTCCTGCAGGTTGCATTTAGGACAAAGGTATTCCATCCAAATATCAACAGCAATGGAAGCATATGCCTCGACATCCTGAAGGAACAATGGAGCCCTGCCCTCACCATTTCTAAGGTAATTGAAACTTCCCCACGGTTTCTGCGATTGCTTTTGTGAAATGTCGTCACCATCTTGCAGTCATTACCATTCACTCAAAGATGCCATTGCATCGATATCTATTTTTGAGAAGAAATTTCCCATTTGTTGCTGGTATTTGTTACTTGATCATTTCGGTTTGGTTATTGACTCATTGCCTAATGATCTTTAGGTGTTACTTTCCATCTGCTCCTTGCTGACGGACCCAAACCCTGACGATCCACTCGTGCCTGAGATCGCTCACATGTACAAGACCGACAGGGCAAAGTATGAGAGTACAGCTAGGAGCTGGACGCAGAAATACGCCATGGGCTGAAAAAATTCCATTACATCGCATGCTGTGGAAGGGAGAGGAGGCATCTGTTGTTTCTTCTGGTTCTGTTGATGTTCTATATGTGAAAAAAATGTCTCTAATTGGATGAAAAACAATTTGTCATATAATCTGTTGGAAGAAATACATCGTTTTCTTTGGGAACCTCTTTCAATGACTGTAGTGAATGGTGTCGCTGAAACTGTAACACATGATCTGTGCTTGTGCCTCATTTAAGCTTCCTCTTCCGTTTCATTGAATTGTGTGGCGCTAGTTGGTGATTGAATTGTTGTACTTCGATTTTCTGCTGAGTCTTGGCTATTGGTACATGGGACTAGGAGTAGTATATTGTTTGTTCTTGTGTTTTTCCTTTTCGGATCTTGTCAATAATGTCAGCGATCATCTGGGTCGTGTTGTTGTGTTGTGGGTCTCTTGGCTTTTGGTAAGTTGGTGCACAGCAGTCTCATTCTTTATATATCTATGATAAAATGACTAGTTTCTTGTGCATAGTACTGTGTGCTTTGAAGTACAGCCCAATGGCAAAATTCCCGCCAAGGGGTCAAAGTCAGCACTCGCTGGCCAGTCAGCGTCGACCACCACCTCCAACACTTCATCATCGTCCTCCACTCTGCTCTTTTCTCTCAACTCCAATCAAGATCATCATCATCATCGAATCCTCTTTTGACAGAAACTCAACAACGAAATCAACTCTCTCATAATCGACCCAATCAAACTCCCTGTTAAGACGACGATGACCTCCGACGCCGGTGGCGAGATACTGGTCTCCTGTTCTTCGGGCAAGGCTATTGGACCACTAGCTAATCCAACCCAGTTGTCACATGTACTTGGCCCATCCTTTACTGTTTTTATCCCCCATGTGTGCTTGTTTTATCTCTTATCAGCAGCAGCAGAGCAGTGGTAGCAAATAAGAAACACAGCAGCGAGAGAGCAAACTAAGGGGGAAAACAGTCGGTTCGAGTTCATTTTTGATGAGCATGTACACGTCGATCGGGGATCATATTCAACAATTGAATCGTCGATCGGGGTTCCATACATCCGTCAGTCCAGTTCCGAACATCAGTCAACAGTTTTGGGTGATTTCAATCCATCTTCTCTTATTATTGTTGCTATTGCTATTATTAAATCTCTACTATGCATATGTGAATTTCGTCATAGTGGAATTAGAGTCGTTGTTTCTTTATTATAGTGATTTTTAGGTTTTTTATCTAGAGAATATTGGTTTTGTATCAAAACCGTTATAGTAAAATGTTTGGCTTCGACATCGATCCTGTTGTTTTTTACTCCTTAAATTTTGGAAGGCTTTTCACATAAAAAATGATGTGTTAAGTTCGTTTTTTATTTGTCGGATTACATATTATCTTTTGATTGGTTGGAACATTTTTTCACAGATTTAAGTAAATCAAAAAATTATCGTTTTTTCCCAACAAATAATATCAAAACGTCTGTGATATATTGTATCTAGAGGATATATTGATATTGATGCACTCCCTCACATCTTGCGTTTAGATGTGATATATAAAGTCGTGAACATGTACTTAGAGGATATTGATTTTGTATTAAAATCGTGATAATGAAATATTTGGAAAGATTTTCAGATCCATTCCTGATTTTTTATTCTCTAGATTTTAGGAGAATTTTCGAGTTAAAAATATTTTATTAAATTCGTATTTAATTTATCAGATTATATATTATCGTTTGATTGATTGAAATATTTTTTCATAAATTTAAACAAATCTAAATTTTTTTTTTCCCAACAAAGATCACCTCTTCCCCTGCATCGAGCTGAAAAAGCAGCTCTTATCCCGCGATTTCACTGTCACCCCGGTCTCCTCCTCCCTCGCCTTCTCTCTTCGTTTTTCCCTCACCCACCGCATCCACCTCATCCCCTCCAACCCAATTGCGTCGCCCCCACCTAGACCCAGTAGAGCTTGAGCATGGGATGGAGCCTTTCGGATAATGACAGGACCAGATGGAGCGGGGATCGAGGAGATGTTCTTGACCACTCGATGGGTCGGCCCGGCCGTGGTTGACATGTTGATGAGCTGGTCGAAGAAGCTGATATTTTCACATTATTATTTTTTATTTTTTATTTATAAAAATATAAATATAAAACATCGTAAAATCAATATATTTTTTTAATATTTATAATGAGTGATCATATCGTATTTTATCTTATACGAGGACCGAGGAAGCATTTCGTTAACCAATTTCAGCATTTCTCCTGTCAATCACGAGGAGTAAATTATTGCCAGTCAACTCCATTATTTGAGCTCGCCGATTCCCGCGCCGAAGCAATGACCCATGGCGCGAGCCACCGCCATCAAAACCCTCAATCGACTCTCACCATCTCCCACCCTCAAACACTTGAACACCCAAATCAGAGAATCCACCAACGCCTCCAATCCCCAAAAAGCCCTTCACCTATTCCGTCAAATGAAGAAAAACTCCATCTCACCAAACAACTTCACCTTCCCTTTCATCGCCAAAGCTTGTGCTCAATTAATCAACCTCACACAGACCCAAATGGTTCATTCTCATGTGATCAAGTCACCCTTTTGGGGGGACATGTATGTGGGAGCGGCGGTGATGGACTCGTATGTGAAATGTAGGGGTTTGAGGAGTGCGTATAAGGTGTTCAATGAAATGCCTATGAGGGATGTTGCGGCTTGGAATGTGATGCTGTTGGGGTTTCTGGGGTCGGGGTGTGTTGGCGGGTTCTTTGAGTTGTTTGGGAGGATGAGGGTTGAGGGGGTGGTGATGGATTCGATGGGGGTGATGGGGTTGATTAAGGCAGTGGTCGAGTTGGGGGATGTTAGGCTTGTAAGGGCCGTGCATTCGATCGTGGTTCGACTTGGGATGTCGGGCGATGTTTCTGTTGCGAATACGGAGATATCTGCGTATGCTAAGTGCGGGGATTTTGGTTCAGCCGAGGATGTGTTCTTTGGGATTGACTTGGGTTTTAGGACGGTTGTGTCTTGGAATGCTTTACTTGCAGGATATGCCATTTGTGGAAACCATGTTGAGACGATTGGTTTATACAAAAGGATGCTATCGGAAGGGTTTAGGCCCGATGTGAGCTCCTTTGTTAGCATTCTGTCGTCGTTTGTGCAACCGGAGTGTGTAGTACACGGGATGCTGATTCATGCCCAGATGATTCAGCTGGCGTGTGATATTGATACTTGTGCAGTGAATACTACGATTGCCATGTATTCAAAGTGCGGACATATTGATTCAGCGAGACAGCTATTTGATGTCATGCCGTGTAGGACTTGTGTTTCATGGACTGTTATGATTGATGGTTATGCGCAGAAAGGAAACATTGACGAAGCATGGGATCTGTTCACGGGTATGGAAGAAGCGGGAGAAAATCCTGACGATGTGACCATGATCTCTCTGATCTCAGGCTGCGGCCAAGCGGGATCGCTCGAACTTGGAAGATGGCTCAACCACTATGCTCTTTCCAATGGGTTTGGAGACAGCATCATGGTACACAACGCTCTCGTAGACATGTATGCAAAGTGTGGTTGCATAAACGAAGCTCGACAACTCTTCTATTCCATGCCTCGGAAGACTGAGGTCTCCTGGACGACCATGATCACAGGGTGTGCGTTGAATGGGGAACACTCGGAAGCTTTGAGCCTCTTCTCTAGTATGGTCGAGTTGCACTTGAAGCCAAACCATATAACGTTCCTTTCGGTTCTCCAATCTTGCACCCACGCTGGATTTCTCGAAAAGGGATGGGAATGCTTCAATTCCATGAAAGAAGTGTACGACGTATCACCTTCGCTGGAACATTATTCCTCCATGGTTGATCTCCTAGGCCGAAAAGGGAGAGTGGAAGAAGCACTTGAGCTCATTGAGACCATGAAAGCCAAACCGGATGCAGGCATATGGGGGACATTGCTCAATGCTTGCAAGATACACAAAAACATAGACATTGGTGAATATGCGGCTCGTCGCCTCTTTGAGCTAGAGCCAGAAACAGCTGCCTCATACGTAGAAATGGCTAACATGTATGCGTCCGAAGCAAGATGGGACGGTGTGTCAAAGATCAGATCCATGATGAAAGGCAAGGGAGTTAGGAAGTCGCCGGGACAAAGTTCCGTCGAGGTGAACGGCAAGAATCATAGGTTTAGTGTTGACGAAAGGTCTCATTTTGAATGTATGAGAATATACGAGGCTCTTCGTTTGTTGTTTTTGCACATGAAACAGAAGGTGTATTCACCTTGTTCAGATGGAATAGTAGAGCCCGATATGTGCAAGATTTAGCATAATACTTACACAAACCATCAATTTACGATACGTTCTAACAATCTAACTGAAACTATTCAGAAACTATCCGGGTCATAGTTATTTGATCTTCTGACAATCTTCACGTTCCGTTGCTCGAAAGTAAGCCTTCACTGATCAAACTATGCGTATACCATAACGTATCAAGTAAATATGATAACATGCTGAATGTGTCCGACTGGGATTCAAGTCACTCATGTATATCTCATTTGAACTTCACCAACTCCTCTCTTTCTCTTTTCTGCTCATATTCTTGATCGGCAACCACTTTCAACTTCATTTTCTTCATCATTGCCGGCAAGAAAATTCAATTCTTGAACCATTCTCATCACCTTTTCCAATCTTGTCTGCTCAAGAATCGCGCGCCATCTTCGATCACACAATGTCAATGCATTCAACACCTTATGTTGAAAGCAAGGAAGAAGAAGAAGAAGAAGAAGACAGGCAAGAAGACACTGCAGTCATGGATTCGCGGACCGAGCAGCAAGGAACTATCACCAAAGTTCCCAAGAACCCTCGACAACCACCACCGTCAGGCATTCCCAGAGTGGTCAGAGTCTCTGTTCAGGACGATGAGGCCACGGATTCATCCAACGAGGATGAAACCGACCTGTTCGGCAACAAGAGGACCAAGAAATACGTCCACGAGATCATCATCCAAGACGGCATTGGCGAAAGCAAAACTAGTGGGCATTGATAATAGGAGGATTGGTTCTATGTTTCAGGCAAGGAAACAGCGAAAAAAGGCGGCGGGGAAGAAATTCAAGGGAGCCAGGCCTCGGGTGGGGAAATGGGTTGCTGAAATCTGGGATCCGGCAACACGGAGCAGACTCTGGCTTGGGACCTATGATACTGCTGAAGAGGCAGCAAGGGTTCATGATGAGTTCGCCATTCGGCTTCATGTGCCAAAGGCCAAGACAAACTTCGTCACCATGAGTCCTGCCACTGGGTCGGAGTTCGACAAGGACTCATCCAACGAGCATATCTTGGAGATGGGAGAGCAGTTCAAGAATGGGTTTGATGATTTTGATCCAGACAAGAATGGAGGGTGCCCCGGGTGAACCACAAGATAACGGTGGCTTCCTAGGGATGGGAGAGCAGTTCAAGAATTGTGACAAGAACACGAAAGAAAACAATGTGGAGCAGGAGCTCAAAGCGGCAGATCAGAAGCTCAGGATGGCTGATGCGGAGTATACTCCTATTGATTTGCAGGTATTTTTCTTCTTCGACGTGCCAGAAATGCCGATGTTTGAGGACCTGCCAGAGAGCACCAGGAGTTGATCTGGTTCTTGATGATAGCGGACCTATGATGGATAAGGAATTGGCTGATGTAGTGGGTGATTTGGGGCCGGTGGAGGAGCCTGAGATTGACTACTTTCGGGATATCGATTACCTGTTTGCTCCAGAGCCTCCTGTTCCTTCTAAGAATTCGCAGGACCATGAGGATTCGGGCTATTCGGCTGATTTGCAGGGTGATGTAGCGCCTATGGAGGAGCATGAGGCCGACTACTTTCAGGATACTGATTACCTGTTTGCTCGAGAACCTCCTGTTTTTTCCGAGGATTCACAGGAATGTGAGGATTCATGCCATTAGGCTGATTCCCTGGTTGATCTAGCACCTATGGAGGGGCATGAGACCGTCTACTTTCAGGATACCGGTTACCTGTTTGCTCTAGATCCTCCTATTGATTTGCAGGTGTTTTTCTCCTTTGACGTGCCAGAAATGCGGTGTTTGAGAACCTGCCAGAGACAGCACCAGGAGTTGATCTGGTTCTTGACGATAGCGGATCTATAATGGATGAGGAGTTGGCTGATTTATCTGGTGATCTAGGGCCGGAGGATGAGCCTGAGATCGACTACTTTCAGGATATCGATAACCTGTTTGCTCCAGAGCCTCCTGTTCCATCTGAGGATTCGCAAGAACATAATGATTCGGGCCATTCGGCTGATTCGCTGTGTGATCTAGCACCAAGGGAGGACCATGAGACCGACTACTTTCAGGATACCGATCACCTGTTCGCTCCAGATCCTCCTGTTCCGTCTGAGGGTTAGCCAGAACATGAGGATTCGGACCATTCAGTTGATTCCTGGTTGATCTAGCGCCTATGGAAGGGCATGAGACCGAGTACTTTCAGGATACCGGCGACCTGTTTGCTCCAGATCCTCCTGTTCCTTCAGAGGATTCAAAGGGAATGAGGATTCGGCTGATTTGCCGGGTGATGTAGGGTCGAGGAGCATGAGGTCAATAACTTTCAGGATACCGATCACCTGTTAACTCCAGATCGTTCTGTTACTTCAGAGGATTCAAAGGGAGATGAGGATTCAACTGATTTGCCAGGCGATCTAGGGCCGGTGGAGAAGCATGAGATCGGAGCTTGAGATCGACTACTTTCAGGATACCAACTACCTGTTTGCAACAGAACCTCCCGTTGCTTCAGAGGATTCGAAGGTTAACAACTCTGGTTGCACCTGAAGCTTTGGACGATTGATATGTTCGCTTCGATCTTATATGTACATTGCAAATGATTGAGCAAGGTTATATGAAACAGCAGGTGCATGAAAACAGGTTACCTTTATTGCAAGACAAAGTTTCTGTACGTCGTGAGCTGTAGGCATCAACAAACTCTACTAAACAATGACCTCGAAGGATTAAGAAAAACCGGGCAATTGTGCAGCAATCTTGTACAAGAAAAGGCACAAACCCTAGCTACCTTGTAGTTAGAATGTACATATTCGAACAGAAACAACCAACAAGCGAGCAGGTTGGTACCGGGATAAAACAGGTAAAGGAACCCTCAAGACGAATAAGGTTATCGCCAAAACTTCAATGCTATTTAGCCTTTAGCCGAATGTACATCAAAATCCACCTGAGGAATTCTCTTTGAAGGTTTGCAAAGATTGCATTTTTCCTTACAAGATGCTTGCTGGAAATGAGCCATCGCAAGCATGGTGACTGCGAATAAAGCAGCATGGCCAACAACTCGACCCACTACATCCCACTTCAGGGCGTCCTTAGCACAGCCAAGACCAGACAAGAGAACTCTCGTGAGAAGACTCAAGCTTCTTGTTTGCAGCAAGGTACCTTCACCAGGTGCTCCTGGTGGCGGAGCAGAAAGATCCTTGGGAGAAATAAAGCATGTGCCGCCTTTTACATCACCCACGAAGTTTAGAGCCTCTTCAATGACTTCATATCTTTTTCCATGGTGCTCACGCAGTCTCAAGGCCAGGATTATTCGGCTTTGCTCTAATCGTGCGAGAGCAGCATCTCTTTCTGCCCTCTGTTGCATCTGCACAGACTGAACAGATGACGAGTAGAAAATATGAATAAGCTGCTTAACTTAGGAATTTACCTAGACTAGATGCAACTACAAAGAATATAAAACTGGTTACCAAGAACGAAGAAAGCACTGAGAATCATGAAAGGGATCACACAAACTGTGCCTGCCATATCAAACTAGATATAAGATGAATTCGCCGGTCATATTTTCTACATGGGATTTTTACATATAATCACTTCAAATCTTCATATTCACAAAACACTACCCAAAAAATATGAAATTTACATAATACCGGTTATCGTTAGTGAATTCATTGGCTTTAACAATTTTTGGCATTTTTCCTTTTCCCCTTGTTTAATATTTCATCTTTACACCCAAACGAACGATCATTATAATTTAAGCGGTCGAATCAAAGAAAGTTAATAAGATAACTAAGATTTGAGAAATAGAAAAGTTGACGAAAATGAAAAAATAATGTAAAAACAATAGGTTTTCATACACTGGGATGAAAAAGCTATGAAATAGAAAAGTTACGAAAATAAAAAAATAATGTAAAAACAATAGGTTTTCATACACAGGGATGAATAGATTAGACGAGAGAAAAATAAAAATAAAATGATTCAAGATAACGATTTTACTAACGATAACAATTATTTTGAAAATACTATATTATTTGAGTAGTGTTTTTGAAAATATCATGATTTGAATAGTGTTTTGAAAATTTGATTTGATTTGGGTGGTGTTTTTGTAAATATGAAGATTTGAGGTGGGTTTTTTTTATAAATACCTAAGATTTGAGGTGGTTATTTGTAAAAATCCATTTCCTCAATGGGAAAAAAACCAGAGATCATGCACATATCTCCACTTCTAGTAAACAGCATTTCTTCATTACTATCGACTAAAACAAATCCCACACAACAATCTCAGATCGAACACAGGTGTTCTACGTCCTCACCCACGACAAATAACAACATCCTAGATGTGTTTGTCACGATAGGATCCGGGAAAGGCGAGATGTACCGGTCCAGTTGACAGTGTTCTTAAGAATTGTAATCAACCCAGCATAAACCCCATGATTTCATGCCAAATTTCCTAACTGACATGACTGTTAACAACGGAGGGAGTCTCACGACACATAAACTAGTTGAAGGGCGTCCTAATATCCTATCGACTGGCACCCAACCTATTGTTTCACATGTGACAAGATGATATCACCCCAACTTTCGATCTAATGAATTATTGTGGTAACTATCATTTTGTAAGGCCTAAAAGCGAGGAGGAGAGCCCAATCCCAAAAAAAAACTAATCCAATAGCATGAACATCTCTAACTTCTTATAAACCACTCAATGATTTCCTATACTCGATGTTACCCATATCGTAACACATTCCAGCCCTTTGTAAAGACCCACAAATGTATACCTAAGGCTCGCATCTATCACACCATTTTCATCTTCTGTACCTATTATCATTATCACTACAATTTGCTCCAGGGCAAACAGACACAACTAAAACTCACACAGCAAAACAAATTGAAAATCCACAAACCCAAATCCAAAATTACCCACATGAAGAACTTCGAGCTGCTCTTCGAGATCCTCGAGCGCGGCACGAATCCCGTGAAGACTCCTCGCTTCAACCACCACCTCTTCTTTCTCCTTCTCCGATTCCTTCACATACACAAACCCATTCCCAATCTCATTCACTCCATTCCCGTACGAATTTTTCTTGTTTTTGTTGTTTTTTATGGAATTGATGAAATGGGCACGAGAAATGGAGTGGATGACGTCGCTGAGCTTGTCGTGTAAGTCCCAGATCTTCTCCATCTCTGCTTCGATCTCCTCTTCGCTCTCCATATCCTCACTCAATTTGAGATTCGAAGAGCATCCATGGAGAGAGGGGGACTGTAGAGAGAGAAAGTGGAAGGGGTTTGTAGAGAGAGAAACGGATGTTTGCTGGTTTGGATTGGGCCAGGTGGGAATCAGGTGGTGCGAATGGGGTTTGTGTATGTGGGCCTTCTGTGATTAGGTGGGCCAGATGATTCATTTTTGTTTGGGCTGGGCTGAATATGCGGTTAATGGACTGGGGAGCGTTAAAAGGGCTGAAAACATCACGTCCTTGTGATGTTTTAGCCCCATTTCATGTCAAATGTATCTTAGGCCGGTTCGATAACGATTCATTTCTGTATACAAATTTTTGTTTTCGTTTTATTTTTGTTAAAAGTGTTTTCATGTGTCATCATTGGTTTTCTGCTCAAATGGAACTTTTAATTTTTACGGTTTTAAACAATGTTATCAAATAATTTCTTTTTTTTGTTTTTTTAGAAAGGTCTGCCAATGCTGAATCATTAAAAGTTATGTGCCTATGTTGGAGTTTGTCTTATATATATACTAAATCAGAACCATCCATCTTAGTGATCCTCGAATTGATATCGAAGTTTCTATTCGATTGAAAATTTTAGAACTTGCCTAGTATCGATTAATGACAATCGTTAGCTGCATTATGCTATTTCTTGTTTTATATTATATTTGTTTCATAATTTTTATAACAATTACGTATTTTGTATTTTATATTATTTTATACGTATAAATATAATTCTCGTTTTCATATCAGATCACGTTAACGTGATCTCCTGTAACATCATTATTATTCACGTATCAAATTATAAATTAATACATTATCAAATCAAAATATTATAATAATTCCCACACAGAGATATAATACTTATTTCAAGTAACCTCGTCCACATCATGGTGATGTACTTACGAGCATATACATAGGACAAAAGAAATTGACCAGGCGACATAATTTCTCCAGAAAAATTGCTGATCAAGTAACCGAAAAAGAGGCCCTCGACGTTTCGGCATTTTATTTTCCCCCTAATTTGCGCCACACACTTTATTCAGGTCTTCCCCAAAGTGGCCCCTCAGCTTTGCCCTAACGGCGCCGAGGGTTTCTCGCTCGTCTTCCTGTCATTCATTCTTCTGGTAACTTCCCCTATTACCCTAATCGCACAAACCCTCCCGTGTTAATCCATATCCCTTGTTCTTTGATTCAGAATTTTGTGTTGTCTTTTTTTGCATCAATTTTTGATAAATTTGACTACCCTAAGGACCTTAACTCAAAAGGGTATGCTTGGATTTGCTCATGATTGTTGATTTGTGTCATCAGGTTCCATTTTGATTTCTGTTCGAATTTCTGTCATTTTGAGCACTCTTAAACCCTAAACTCAAAAGGGTATGTTTGGATTGGCTCAAGATTACCGATTGTGTCATCAAGTTCCCATTTTGATTTCTTATCGAATTTCGATCATTTTGACCACCCATTAATCCTGAACTCAAAAAGGTATGTTTGGATTGGCTGAGATCATGGATTGTATCATCAAGTTTTGATTTTGATTTATGTGTGTTGCAGAGAAAGGGAGGTTAAAAATTGTATTGGGAATTGAACTAGGAAGAGGAGGAGACGTGGAAAACAGGGCTGTGCGCGGTGAAGAAAATGGCGGCTGCAGGTGAGGGGAGGGAGGAATGGATGAAAACAGAGGGATCGTTGAATGCTCAGACGAGTGAAAACGGGTTCAGACATGGCTTATTGGTCAAGGAGAAGATGGAGCCTTTAGGTGTCCTTGGATCACCAATTACCCAGATGAGTGAAATCCCGATGCGACATGATGTCATTTTTAAAGAGAGGATAGAGCCGTCTAGACGGCATTCTTTTCAGACGGTTGGTGCAGCGGCAGGGGAGACAAATTTTGCTGCAAAGGCACTTTCTGCAGCCGGGGCTGCTGTGCTCTCGGCTGTTCTAGTCAACCCTCTCGATGTGGCCAAGGTATATGATTCATTCTGTTCTGATAGTGATTTTTCTATTCATTTCTTTGATTTCTTTGACGTCTTATTTCCATGGTTAACATCAGAGCTTTTATTCCTGTCTATTGTGATGTTGTGAGTAGCTAGTATCAGCGGCAGATCGTTTGTATGCATTTACATGATATATTGTGTTGGTTGAGCTTGTTTCTGCTTTTGATTTTTGTTGTATCTTTACATCAGAATCCCTTTGTTAACACTAGTTTCTGTCCATCGTTGTATTTAAGCGTTGCCTTGTAGTTGGTCTTTGTGCTTCATACCGACAAGTGATAACTACCACACTCTACTGGTAGTTTCTTGGCTGGTAATGATGTTGACGTGGTTCATAGTTTATTGTAACTAAATGAAATGCTATTGTTTTTTGTGCCCATTTATGTTCTAAGTTCGTTTGTAGCTCCCTGTTTTTCCTTCTTGTCTTGGGCTGGACTCCTAGGATTCAATCTGGACCTGTCTTTAGTTATATGTTTGTTCTTATTTCTTCGATCTTATCACCTTCTTCGCCTTGGGAGTCTTAAGAAGGTTGTGTTGAACTAATCTCGAAGTAGAAAGACACCCCCTGACATTCACTTTTTGCTGTCTAGACAAGGTTGCAGGCACAAGCTGCCGGTGCTCCATACTCTCATCCATTGAGCAACATGACGAGTCGCATGGCCTTTTTTGGTCCAACCATGGTATGTGTGCTGTTTACCTGCTTCTATCTTTAAATATCCTCCTCTACTTAATCCTTTTTGTTAGTACAGAAGTATCATTCTATACGTCTTTTTTTCTTTCAATTTTCATGACTGGATTGTTTGGCCCTTCTCATATTAGGCTCTTGCAATGGTACTGTTTTTTTTTTTTTTTTGGTTTCATTCTTCATGTATTGGTTCATGTGGATAAGTGGATTATGTCGGAAATATAACCCTGATCTGTCCGTAGGTGCGGATGAAGTATTTACCCGCACTGTTCCATGCATATGATTATTCTATCTCCATGATGTTTCAGATGTTTGCTGATTTGAGGTGCTCCCCAACATGCACACGCGCCGGGATCCAGGGCACGGTCTCCATATGCCCTCCTGATTGCTTTCAATATAAAGGAACATTGGATGTGATGTACAAAATTGTCCGGCAGGTATGGTTTTAGCCAATAGTAATGCTGCAGTATAGTGTAAGAGCCGTTCATCAAGATTGTGGAAGACAATGTCATTGTTCTTTCAGTAGGCAACGTGTCCTGCTTACTCAGTCTAAAAATCGGTTATACATATTATAAGTATCTTCATTGCTTAATGTTCAGTTTGAATGCATTGAATCGCCATTTTAGCGGCTCTTAATAACATTGCTAATTTGTTATCAATAAAATATAAACATTCATTTTATTTTCCATGAGTTTTAAGTGTAAAGCATGTGTGCCTTGCTTCTTCATCCTGAATCTGGATTTTTATTGCAGGAAGGATTAGGTAGACTATGGAGAGGAACAAATGCTGGCCTGGCATTGGCTATGCCGATGGTGGGTATTTATTTACCTTGCTACGATATATTCCGTGACCGTCTTGAGGCATTTGTGGATGAGAACGAGCCAAGGATGAAGCCGCTGGTTCCTTTGGTTGCTGGCTCGTTGGCACGTTCATTGGCGTGCACTACTTGTTACCCGATAGACCTTGCTAAAACCCGCATGCAGGTGCCTTTTTTTTTAATTTAAATGATTCTTGCTTCTAAGTTGTAAGTTATTTGTCGAATTATATATATTGATTGACGTCAGGCATTCAAGGAGACTGGCAAGAAGCCTCCTGGTGTTTTAAAGACACTTTTTGGGATTATCTCAAGTGTTAACAGCACGAATAATTTTCACAGCAAGCGTGAGTTGATTTCCCCTTTTTTTCCTTAACACCATCTATAAGGAGAATGAATAGTGATCTTTAATTACGTGAGCTAAAGTGATATATTTGTTAAATCCTGTGACAGTGCAAAGCTATCGTCTGCTATGGACTGGCCTTGGAGCGCAGCTTGCTCGTGATGTTCCTTTTTCTGCAATCTGTTGGTCGACTGTTGAGCCGGTATGGTTTATCATTCGGGTGATGCTCTGTATACTTTATTCTACGATATTAGTTATCATGGACTGACTGACATCAGTTTTGCTAGAATAGATAAGGAGAAGTCTCAGTGCTTTAACGGGTGGTGAAACCAACGTGGTCAATGTCCTCGGAACGAACTTTTCCTCTGCGTTTGTTGCTGGCAGTCTAGCTGCGGCTGCTACTTGTCCACTGGACGTTGCTAGAACGAGGCGACAGATTGAGGTTGGTCTTCTAAATCAAGTTAATTTAGAAATAGAACTCCTTGAATTATGTGTTTTACTGATTTCTTCTGGTCTCTCTGGTTTCTTGTCTAATATTGTATTGGTTTCTCGACGTCCAGAAGGATCCTGTCAGGGCACTTAAGATGACCACTAAACAAACCCTTGTTGAAGTTTGGAGGTACTTTTTTCTCCTGTAGAGTTTTCTGATCTCTTGTATGTTTTTCTGTTTGTCTTTTCATTTAGTTTATTTCATGTTGTTCACTTCGTTATTGGTCTTTTGATGGCAGGGACGGAGGCATCAAGGGTCTCTTTGCAGGAGTAGGTGCTCGAGTTGGCCGTGCCGGTCCTTCAGTCGGCATTGTGGTGTCTTTCTATGAAGTTGTGAAGTATGCCCTCCAAAACAAGCTCTCGACCTCATGACACTTGAAGTACATTCACCCTCTCACCCTAGGCTTCAGATTTGCTTGAAGAGAGACGAGAAGGCAGATTCCAGTCACTTGAAATTAGGCGATAGCTTATGTTTCTTAGGATTCACTTGGTGGTGGCGCGGTAGGAGGAAATAAACGTTTGGCTTCCTGGGGGTTCAATGCCTCGCACAAGCTAACCACCTTTCTCAACATGGCTTGTGTTGGGTGATATTGCTTTATCTTTTGCTGTTTGTCCATAGTTGAGCAGAAAATTTTGCAGCTCTAAGCTATATATGCAATTTTTAGTACTTTTATACTTGCCGTGAATTATTCATCCTGGTGACACTAATTATCAACGAACACGGCTTAACCATGTGTAAGGCTCTGAAATGTAAAAACTTTATGACGATGCCAAATTTTTTTACGTCTATTGAACCATAAGTTAATATCTTCAACTTGTTATTATCGGGTTAAAAGTTAATCTCAGGATAAAAGTATTCAATGTGCTTTAAATTAGTCAAGATTCTTGCTTTTTCATTGTCCCTGTTACTGACGTCGACACAAATACTACAATATTTGCATGCATCAGATGAGAACATTATACTGCACAGTTTTTGCATTTACAAGTCATTTTTGGACTCAATGATCAAGGAATTCAGTAAAGATCCATATAATCCAGAAACCACTACTTTGGCTTGAACCCATCACATGTGAAATCCTTGTGGCTAATATTCCTTCACGTCCAGATTAATGCATATATAAACCATGGCGGCATCTGTATTATCCCTTGAAGTTTTGCTGATGTCTCAGATATAGCCGTCTAGAATCTCAAAATTCTCTCCTGATGCATTTCTTGGATCAATGAATCAACAACATGAACTGAGCTCGTCTTTGAAGAAGCGGAGGCTGTCGGTGGTGGTGAGCCCTTGCACCACCACAACCGATGACAGCTCATGGGAAGAGCGAGCCTTTGCAGAAGATGTGGCGAGGCTGTTTGGAGGCTACCAGTGGCCGTCAAGGTCGTACACCTGCAGCTTCTGTAGGAGAGAGTTCAAGTCGGCGCAGGCCTTGGGTGGTCATGTGAATGTCCACAGGAGAGATAAAGCTAGGCTGAAACAACAAGAACAATTACAGCTGCTTCAGCATCAACAGCTGCTTCCTATGCAAAAAGGCCGCAACCATGTGTATCCCTCCACTTATCCTTCTCATAATCCATGGCGACTTGGATTAATCTTTAATAATAGTCAGGAGAGTGATACCGGATGCAAGAGAAGGAAGATTGTAGCGGTGGATACTTGTGCTTCCTTGGATGAGCTAGATCTGGAGCTCAGGCTTGGCGATCGCCCCAAGTTTCAATAGGCAAGACATTGGTAAAGACGCTGGTTTGGTTTATTAGTTCATGTCGTTGTGTACGTAATTGTATATTGATGTATCTCTATTTTTCTGCTTGAGTGGGTTTCCGTCAAGATCAGCGTTTATCAGCATGGAATCGTTGCCTGCACGTCAAGACTACAGCTCGGAATAAGTTTCTCACTCTCTATTGAATGTAAAAGCCAATAAGAGCTTCACTATGTATTTGTATTGACTCAGTTCAATAAGTCAAGTGAACTTCGTTTTCATCTTAGTGTTTTCAGATATCAGTATTGGAAAAAACTTTGAAAATCCATAAACAGTAAAATGGAGCTGCCCTTGATCTTTAGGGCTCTATCGGTCGCAGGGAGAAACAATCAGATGTAACATTTTTTTTGTTTTCTGTTACAACATCCCGACAGTGATATGTGATGACAGGTTTTCAAACTTCATATCATTGTTAGTATTTTTTTTCTAATGATGTTGTGATGCCGACCAACAAAAGCTAGGGTAGTATAGATGATAACATTGTTTTCGTAATCTCACTGAGTTATGATAACCTCAAATCTCTTTAAAACGTAAGAATCTATATTAAAAAAGTTTTGAAATAACCATAAAACATTTAAAATACATGAAAAATTATAAAAATACTACAAAACAATCTCAAATAACTAAAGAACACAACATTTTATCAAAAGAGTTTTGAAATGACCATAAAACACTTAAAGCACTTGAAAACGTTAAAATGAAACAAATCAAATTTAAAACATCAAAAACAAATAAAAAAGACTAATAAATATTATAAAACAATATAAAATCTTTTCAAAATGTTAGAATTTGTTAATAAAAAAAATCTTAAAATGATCTTAATATATTCAAAAACACATGAAACCACGATCAATGGATGGAATTCAACAGCTGAAAAGTGAAATCATCTTCAGTAATATCTTCAAACCATGAAAGAAGCATTACTAATGAGATTTGACATACAAAGAAACTTGAACCTTGATTGAAAAGGTGTCACTATATATCATTTCTATCTTCACACAATATATCGTGAATATATGACACGCTAACTTACAGTATATTTCATATGTATAACTAATTTTTGTCAGATTTCATCCTGCAATGATTGTACCTCTCCCATCAAACAGATGAGTATTGGCTTGCTCTGTGGCTTTTCTTCATCTGATTTCTCAATCCTTCCAAATTTGCCAACAACTTCAAAAGAGTATCAATCTAATTAATTGCAAATGGGGTTTAATTAGGTGGAGTATAATCTCTTCACTGCTTGCTATGCTCTGGTGATTTTGTTGCTTCTGTTGGAACATACTCATTAAGAAAAACACAAAGTACAATTATAAAGGACTCATCTACTTGTTTATAACCTAACCTTTTCAAGCATTCAATTACTGTTATTGATATTCGAATTCGTACTTTGATATGATGTTGTTTTGCAACTCAAGTTTACAAAGTTCATAGTTTACGGACTAATCCATACTACGTGGTCGGGCGACGAACAAGAAAATGCCATCGGTTGATTAAAACTTATTACTAGATCACAAATGCTACAATCTTCGGGTGCTTATCTGAAATCCCATTGTTTCATCATTCTTGATTCTAGGAGAAAAACTGAAGACCAACCAAGACAAAAGCAAATATGCACAGTGAAGTTCTGGTTTTTAAGTTTGCCGAAATACAATTACCGCCTAACAGGTATTTATGGTCTCTATCCTGTTCTTGACAGCCGCCTTCCCCTGTCATCAACCACAACCAGCTAACCACAGATGGCTGCGACCTGCAGCCACCAACCACCGCCCCCCTGCAAGTCACTGTTGAATAACTGTTTTGCCTAGATGAGTTTTCTGATTCATACAAACTGTGCCGGAGATGAGAGGATTTGTGCAAACATGTATAATCACAAATTGTGAATTTAGGGACAGAAAATGTATGATAACTGCAAATAGTCAATTTGCACATATGAAATCAGAATCTCCAAAATTCAATAAATATCAGTCTAACGCATACATCAACACCCTCTTCTAAACCACATCAGATGAACTAAAAAAACCCATCAAGAACAATAACTGGGAAATTCGAAATCAAAGTCAATCTAATTCTTGGCTGCACCAAACTTGGCACATGAAAAGAATCAGTTTCCACCATTGCTTTAATGCTGAGCTTGTTGGTGATCTAGAACTCTGTTAATGATTCTCAGTGAATGAGATATGTTAGTCCCAAGGCCACCAACATCAACACATACGCGATTCCCTGATCAATTGCTGTCCCTGCACCCAAGAACCAAAGAACAAGAAAAATAAGCAGCAGGATTCAAAATAGCAGCCTTTTCCCTATTAAACAAGACCTCAATTCAATCTTTTTTAATCACAGGAATAATAAGAGATCCTTGTTTAAGACAAACTGAGTTTTCAGTCACTAAGACACAACGTTGGTCCCGGAAAAAAATCGACGTTCAGGGCCGCTTGGCTGTGTTAGCATGGTTAATTTCATGATTCATTGTAGACTGCAAATATCATCTGAGGATCCAAAAAACTTAAGAGGACAATAATGAAAAACCTATTGTAGATGGAGACCTGGAGAGCCTGTACCATCCTTTTCTTCCATAAATGGAATCTAGCCTACTAAATTCAGCAATGCCAAATTAACCACTAATCACATGGAAAAAGCTATAAAAAAAACCAGTCCAATACAAGCTCATAGAGACAATCTATTGCTAGAGCCCCATTTAAACTCTAAACGACACTGTAGACACAAACCGCAGCCATCGATGATCAATGAGACATAACTACGAAATGAATATGTATTGAGGCTTTCCCAAATTGGTCATATAGAAAAATGATATGTTTGCATTGTCCATAATCTATTCGTTTAGACTTTCAAGTAAAGCATTCATCATGAATCAACGAGCAGTTTCCTCTGATGGAAGACTCAAGTATATAGTCAAATGAGTATGTGGATCCTGATTCCTGAATCAGACTAACATACAATCCTATCAATGTTTAATCTCCATAACTCATTAGCTCACAACTAGACATTGTGTAGCACATAGATCGCTCCTCAATTTCCCCAACTTTAACGAAATTCTATGGTTGATCATGGAAGAAGTTTCACATTCACCCAACATTGTCATCTCCATATCAGGAACATTTTTGAGAACCTGAAATCCACACTGTAGAATCGTTAACAATCTTCATCATTTTCAATGACCAACATTTTCATTCCAACAATATCCATAACAGGAAAACCCTAATCATCCCTTCACCAGATCCAACCCTCCAAATCACAAACTCCCCGAATCCCCAACAACAAATTTTCTTAGTATAATCCTTCTATCGTATTTATTCTGCATCAATTTAACATTCACATTACCCAATACCTACTCGAAGAAAGTTTTTTTTTCCTGTTGTACCAATTCAACAAAAACAACCACCACTACTACTACTACCAGGTATCCCATCACAGGTCTGTTGGGATGTCCGCAGTCTTATCCTTGTTATGAATGTTAGAATATATAATTATTATATTAGTAATATGGTCGTTGGAATATAACCGTTACAATATGACCCTTGTAACGACATATTCCGTAGCATATTTCCGATCATAAGTCCTATAAATATAGGACTCTTTGTAACAATTATTATACACAACTATTATAACAATGTAGACATTTTAACATAGTATCAGAGCGAGGTCCCTTACGGACCACCGAAACCGCACATCATCACAGCTTCCGCTTCCATCACCGCGCCGCCCGGATCTGGCCAAGCACCCAGCTATCTCCGTCTCTGTCTCTGCAGATGGACGCCACCACCTTCGCCTGCGCATCTCCATCGCCGCCGCCATGTCCCCGACGCTGCGTCCAATAGTCACCGTCGCCTCGAAATCTGCGCTCCGCCAGCGCAGTCCATCGCCGCCACATCTCCATCGCAGCTCTCAAATCCAGATCTGGAGCTCTCAGACCATCTAGATCCAACACATGCTTGATGGTCTTCTACTAACCGCCTTCCTCACCCGCTGCAGCCACCGCTATCGTGCTCCTCGCAGATCGACGAAATGCCGAGGAAAGAAACCAGGGGAACAACATCCGTGGCCGTCGTCGCTGCCCAGTCGCCGGAACAACCACAATCACCGGAACCTCAGCAACACCAACCCCAGCCCAGATCCGAACCCAACCCGATTTGGGCCGAAACCAGATGCACTGCTCTTCTGTGGCTGCTGCCCGCAGTCTCTGAGCACCTTTCTTTCTATGGCCCCCTGCAGGATTCACTGGTCCTTTCATCAATCCTCCTGGAAATATTTCGGGAGTCCAAAGTCCTCCCCACATGGTGGTCTATAACCATTTTGCACCTGTCGGGGTTGGTTTGAGTTACATGGGATCAACATTTATTCCTTCTGGAAAGCAACCTGATTGGAAGCATAATCTAGTTGGTGAGGGTGAAGCAACAAATCTGAATTCGGTTCCGGGAAGAAATTTACGGCATCGTACACGGTTCTCGCTCCTGCTCCTGATATCAATGAGACGTGAGGTTTTATAACTCATATCCGATAGATTAAAATTGGTCCTTGCCGTTGCTCTTGGTATCAGTGAGACGTGAAGTTTTTCAAAACCCACATCCGACAGGTTGGACCATCGACGTCCATCGTCTTCTTCTCAGATCCATCGCAAATCCACAGCCTCAAGGAGCGTCATCATCTTCCAGCTCCACTCGTCGAACCATCTATCTTTTATATAAACTCAAATTTGTTTTTTTCAGAACCATCTTGAGTTTGAGGGGATGTTACAATATATTATTATTATATTAGTAATATGGTCCTTGGAATATGACCGTTATAACGGCATATTCCGTAACATATTCCCGATCATAAGTCCTATATTTTAGGAGTCTTGTAACCATTATTATACACAACTATTATAACAATGTAGACATTTTAAGAATGAAGATTAACTCCCATAATCCCCGAATACCTGATAACCAAATGTCCAATCCCAAAATCCAACACACAAAAATCCACATTTCTCCCCAACAAGAAGAACAACAAAACACAATATCAAGAAATGAATCAACAGAGCCACATTACTATCATTGGAAGGAGCAGGAGCAGGAACCGGCGCCTGAGCTTGAGCGAAAGCAACAAACATCAGACCAAAACACATCAGACCAAAAACATCAATGAATTCTTCCCCATTTCCATTTTTTCACCTCAAAAATAAAAAATTTCTCTCTCCCAATCTGTCCTCTCAAGATTCAATGCAACAGGAAATGAGAGAGAGAAGGGGAAAGATTAGATGGGCGAATTGTGAGGGGGAAATTGGGTTTGTTTATGATGATGAATTTGATGAAAGTGAGAGGATTTTCAGGTTTGGAGAGGAAACAGAGGAGGTGAGAAGATGACACGAATGCTACTTTGTTGAGGATTGTATAATGAATGATAATAATATCAATGGGGACAAGAAGAGGCCACGCTGTGGGAGTGGATCTCTGCTGTAGGGAAAAAAAAACAATAAAGGCCAATAAAAAATGAGAGTAACAGAGATGATCAATGGCTCAGCAATATACAGCATGTTTGCTGTTGTTTTCCCACGGTAGACGATCCAGCTCCCCACACTGAGGGAAAGCGGAAACGGTCCGTTGGCATGTGACGAACATTAGTTATAAGATCAGGACCCGGCATGTAATTGCAGAGCACTTTGAGTCATTATATCATCTGAATTTTACAGAGTTCAATCTCATTTGATATTATTCAATGGGATTGTATGTCAATCATGAATTCAATCAATGTGCTCGATTAAATCAATAAACATTTCATGAATATGATGATGATAAGTTTAGTTACGATCTTAATTATTCAACAAATATAATTAATATTCATTTTTTAAATGTATGAAATTAAAATGATTAAGACATTATGCAAAACACAAAATTCAATCATAGGGTATATTAGGTTGCTTGGAACAATCTTGTTCACCCTAGGAAACACCCAACTTACTCGTGAATGGGGTGAGTTTTACCAATCCAAGGTATCCCTAATCCCACTCCAGCGCCAATTCCCATTCAATGCACACGGGCACATCCCTTCTCTTCTTCTCCTTCATCTCCTATCAAGTACTGCAGATAAGGTTACCCTTGTTGTCTCATCTCTTCCTTTCTCTAATTAGTCGACGTTTCTCCATCTCCTCTCAAATCCAAGAACACCCAATTCATTGATTCTTTGCCCGCTAATTCCCAATTCAAAGCACTGCATCCATTTTTGAACACATAGAAGGTGAAACAGTAGAAGAACTTGTGAATCCATTGACACCGTAATGACTCTCCTCCAAGCTTCAATTCTTGCCAAAACCCCTCCTCCTCTTTCACTTCCTCATCATAATTATCATCATAATCATCATTCCAAGTCTGCCCATGTAACTCTCCTTCGTTTCAACTCATCACAGTCACTGCCCACATTCAAGAAATCACTTCTTGTCACTCACCCATCTCGTGTTTCATCACCCACTCTCCGTTTTGCACTTAACCCAGAGAGCTTTGGCTCTGATTCCACCTCTTCCGGGTCTGATGAGGGTTTGAGTTCTGTTGTTGGTGGGGAAAATTCGAGTCTTGGAGGAGAAAAGTTAGGGATTGAGGAAGTGGGTAGTGTGAAATCTGATGAAAGATTGAATCTTGAAGGGAAAGTGAATGGGGTTGAGGTGAAAAATGAGGGTACTCAGGTGGGAAAAGAGGGGGAGGAAGTGGATGCTAGGTTTCCTGTTTTAGGGTTGCTTATGGGGTTGTGGAGAGGGATGAATGAAGAGGCTGAAAAGATCTCGAATTCGAAGGCGGCGAAAGGGTTTTGGAATTGGTTGAAGGAGAGTAGGTCGGAGAGGCTGCTAAAGGAGGCTGATGCTAATCCCTCTGATGTTTCCAAGCAGACTGCCTTGTTGGTGGAGCTGGGTAAACACAGGTTAGTGTTTATGCCTTTTTGGTTTTTATTTTGGTTAGGGTATATGTGCTTGAAGTCACAATCTTAGTCAGTTGTTTATTGTTTAGATATGGTTAATGATTAGAGTTAGTATGATGAGTGTATTTTTGTTCATGAACATGTTAGTGAGACTAGTTGGATTGCTGGTGTTGGCAGTTTTTTGAGCTGATTGATGTTTTGAGACATAAAGGGAGGTTGAGGAAACCCTAATGATTTGGATGATTGAATTTATGTTGTTCATGGTTGATTTGGATGATTGAATTTATGTTGTTCATGGTTGATTTGGATGATTGAATTTATGTTGTTCATGGAAGGTCAACGTTGAGACTTGAGAGCTTGTGCCGGACGGTTGATGCTGAGACCAAATGATAGTTCCAGGAGAACCTTGACATATGGCATGGCTTACAATACCCTTATAAGGGATGTTGCACAAGATAGAAGCATAATGTCGTCCTATTCATTCGCCTGACAATAATTGGATAAAAACTCGGTATTTATAGTGGTTGGTGTTGGCTGACGTGAAAACATATGCATTTTGTGCGATAGTTGTGCATCATCTAACAACCATGTGGAGTAAGGACACTTCATATTGGTTCATATTTGCTCTGTTCACTGTAGCCTGTCGTTAGAAATGAGATGATACTAATGTTCAACAGTGGTAGTTGTTCATATAGTGGAGGAGACTTCGAGAAGGCTATTGTTATCAGTAATCCGTTTTTTTAATTGTGTAGGGAGCTAAGTTATTATTTTGATGACTTAGCAAGAGTGCAAGTTGAGTAATAATGGAAAATTCCTCTTTGCTTGAAACTAATGAATTCTATTCATTGTTGTTTCAGTCCTGATGCTGTCATCAAACGCTTTGAAGATAAGAAGTATGCTGTTGACAGTAAAGGGATTGTGGAATATCTTCGAGCACTGGTGGCCACCAATGTCATATCTCAGTATCTTCCAAACGAGAAAAAGGGGAAACCCTCTGGTCTTCCAACACTGGTTAGTTGCGGTGTTTTATGTAATATAAAATTTTATATTGTTCAATGCTTCTTTAATGTTCCCTTGAAACAAATCCGGGATAGTTTCTTTGAAGTTTAATCAGCAATCATGACTTGTTTCAATGTGGGTATTTTGTTTGGAAGGATTCTTTCATCCGGTTACCTATGATGGATAATGAAACATATTTTCCCTAATACTTGTGGGTATTTTGTTTGGTGTCTAGCACCAAATTTTCTCTGATAATAGGTAAAACTTTATTGCTTGTTCGACTTATGTGCTTGCTTGTTAAATTTACTTACTCTTGAACTAAAAGTTCCCTAGTTACTTGGAGTATTTGTCATTTTGTCTATACATTTACCTGCTTGTGGCATGTTCTTGTAGTTCGAACAGTTGAAACAGCGTGCTTCAGGCAACATAGATGAAGCCCTTTTGACTCCCGGAATATCAGACAGGCAGCCGTTGCATGTAGTGATGGTAAGGTGGAACTTTACTGAACTCATTTTGATTCAGTGCTGCTTCTAATAGTCTGTAATAATGATATGATCTTCCTACCACTAGGTTGACCCCAAGAAAAGAAGCATAGGAAGTATTCTTGTTGAAGACCTCCTGTCAACAACCATTATCATGGCACTTGTTCTTGGATTTACATGGTATGTTTTCCTATTATGTGGATGTTCTGATTGACATTTTCTTTTCTTCTGTGTATTTGAATTGATGGACAGAAAATATACATAGGGTGATGGCATGTGGTGTTCTTGAGAAATACATGGGTGGTTTGAACTCAGGGGGTAAATCGAGTAGTGTAGCATCAAGTTCTTCACACTTGCCGAAAGATTCAAATAAAGAAATCAAGCCGGAGAAGGTGTAGTTCTTTCCTTTTTCGACAACCCCTTTGTCTGTGTATTTCTTTTCCCCGAAAGATCACACTACTACATATTATTAATGAGCTAAGTTGCCACGTTATGTATTTTCTGTTCCATGGCTGCCATGGGTTCGTTGAGCAGTAAAACGTTCAAATATGTTCCTTCTTTCCTTGGTTCTTGATTGCATAAACTGTGCAATGGATGGAACAGTTGTGGATATGATCTAGTCCTGCTCTTTAATTGGTGTGTAATTTCCTTGGTGCTCGTAGCAGCGTTACTGGAGTATTATTTTTCCTTACACTTTCTTTGTGCTTCAGAATGTCAAAACATTCAAAGATGTTAAAGGTTGTGATGAGGCAAAGCAAGAGCTCGAGGAAGTAGTTGAATACCTCAAGAATCCGGCAAAATTTACACGTCTTGGAGGGAAGTTGCCTAAGGTTTGTTCTGATTTATGCTTCAATGGTTATTGATATACATCAAATTGCTAGATTGAGACCTTGCATCTTCACTTAAAAACATGTGACTTGGCTGTTTGAATTTTCTAACGGTGACACACATGTGGCATGGAAATATCAATAAAGTTTCTCTGTCCTGTGGTGATTTACACTCACACACTATCGTACTACATAAAGAAATTTATAATTGTAACATTCGTAAGAAGCGTCTGGATTTTGACTATGAGTAAGGAACATAACTAGATTAAAAGCTCTCATTCATAGTGTCGGACTGATGATAAAATTTGAAAGACAAACCTTGAAACAGGAAAATATTGACCGTGGTTGTTTTGAAGTGTGAAGGAGGACTTCTCTCACTTCTCATACTTCATGTTCTCCTATTTTTGTTGGCTCTTTAATTCATTCCGTGACAGTTTATTATTCCAATATTTAGATATCCCGTATTTCTTTCCATTTATTCGCTGGCCTAACATGACTCACTTGACAGGGCATTCTTTTGACTGGGGCCCCTGGCACTGGGAAAACATTGCTCGCTAAGGTATATTTCACTGCATCCTTGAAAATATTGAGATTCTTCATGGTTTTGCATGACATGACTAGTTCTGGATCAGCACTTGCCGTGGCCGAGTGGACTTGATTTCTGACCTATTCTAACCATTTTCAATCTTATTGAAGGCTATTGCTGGAGAAGCTGGGGTTCCCTTTTTCTATAGGGCAGGTTCTGAATTTGAGGAAATGTAAGTTATAGTCTTCTGGTAAAAGGAAATTTCTGATTGGATCTTATGCCATAAACGGTCCCTTGCTTGCAACCCTGTACACAGATTTTATGTACAGCATTTCTTATTCAGGACTATTGTAGCCTACAGGATAGTAGGTTACTATTTTGAAAAATTCATCTCATGTGATGTGACCAGGTTTGTTGGTGTTGGCGCTCGACGTGTGAGGTCATTGTTCCAAGCGGCGAAGAAGAAGGTTTTTCTCCTTTTGACCTGCAATATATTTTATTTTTCTAATTGCAATTAAGTTGATATACTGAAACTACTTTTTATAGGCTCCTTGCATCATATTTATCGATGAGATTGATGCGGTTGGATCCACAAGAAAGCAATGGGAAGGCCATACGAAGAAGACTTTGCATCAACTTCTTGTCGAAATGGATGGTTTTGAACAAAATGAGGTGATAGATTATGATCATGTCTCACAGATTGCCTTGATCTTGTCGAAATGTTCAGAAGCATGTAATTGCATGGTTATGATGTAGGGAATTATATTGATGGCTGCGACAAACTTGCCTGATATTCTCGATCCAGCTTTGACTAGGCCTGGCAGATTCGACAGACATGTGAGTATACTACCGTGGTGGAGCTTTTTCTTCATTCAAGTGCTTTTTTGTTCTCCTGGCTCTTTGGGCTGAACTAGATTTCTGGGTGGAATTTTTTATTCCGATTACTCATCAGCAACGAGTAAAGTGCATTGGTGATCTGATCCTCTATCTTTCAGATAGTTGTTCCCAGCCCTGATGTACGAGGCCGGCAAGAAATATTGGAGTTGTATTTAAATGATAAACCTGTGGCTGATGATGTCGATGTCAAAGCAATCGCACGCGGTACACCAGGCTTTAACGGGGCCGGTACATTTCCACCGAATTGAAATTGTCACACTCCTTGTGATTGCCTCGTGATGAAGGTTAAGGTCTGTAATATTATCCCTTATGTTGGGTGTGCTGTCATTTTGTTGGTGTAGATTTGGCCAACTTGGTGAACATAGCTGCCATCAAGGCTGCTGTGGAAGGTGCTGACCAATTGACAAGCGCACAATTGGAGTTCGCCAAAGACAGAATACTCATGGGCACTGAGCGTAAGACTATGTTTATATCAGAAGAAAACAAAAAGGTTAGTTATAAAGTTCCAAGAAACACTGATCTGCTATTGGTTATGTATTCCTTTTTCTTCTTCATCGAAATTGTATACCTATACACAAGGTTTCACGCTTTGCAAGGGTTCAAACTTTGAACTAACGCCACCAAGGTTTATAAGAATTTGAATATGATGACATGGGTTAGGATGCGTGTGTACCGGTATTCCAAGGATTCTGACCATGTCATTCCGTTTTGAAAATGTGTTGTGGTTTTGCAGCTTACCGCATATCATGAGAGTGGCCATGCTATAGTGGCTCTCAATACCGAAGGTGCTCATCCTATCCATAAAGCAACAATCATGCCTCGTGGATCCGCACTTGGGATGGTTACACAACTTCCTTCGAGTGATGAGACTTCTGTCAGCAAGAAGCAATTATTGGCTCGCCTTGATGTTTGTATGGGTGGTCGGGTTGCTGAGGAGATGATATTTGGTCAAGATCATGTCACAACCGGGGCAAGTAGTGATCTTACTACAGCTACCAAGCTTGCAAAATACATGGTAAGAAATCCAGGCAGAATTCTCAAACTAGCTGAACCACTGTCAACTGCCACCAGTTCTTTCTTCTTCTTCTTCTTCTTCTTCTTCTTCTTCTTCTTCTTCTTTTTTTTGAAGAATAACTGCCACCAGTTCTTAATTTTCATCTTCCTTGATTTTGTTTGACTGGATTGTCTACCAGGTAACAAGTTGTGGAATGAGTGATGCAATTGGTCCGGTTCATGTTAGCAGCAAGGCTGGCTCAGTTATGCAAAAGCGAGTTGACGATGAAGTATATTACAAAACCCTTTTCTTTCCATGCTCAATGGTTTCGATTTTATGACATGTATCCTAATCCTTGTAATGATGTACAGGTTAGGAAACTCTTAACGGAAGCGTATCAGCGCGTCAAGAACTTGTTAAAGAAGGTTAGGGGCAATTCCTTTAGATATCTCTTTATGTTTGATTCCAAATTTCCTATTTCATTAACTTGCAATATGAAATATTTTTCCAGCATGAAAACGCGTTGCACGTCCTAGCAAGTGCTCTCCTGGAGCGTGAAACACTCACCGCAGAAGACATAAAGACAATCCTTCTGCCATTTCAAGAAAAACCACCTGCAGAACAACAAGAGCAAGAGCCGGAGCCGTCCTTGGAGGAACAAGAACAGCGGGAGGAGGTGGAGCTCGTCATGGCCTAGAAATTGCTTCCGTTTTGTACATTATCAAGGACAGGAAAATGCAGACTGGATCTATTGCTGACACTGGAACTGGGCACTTGCCATCGCCATCGGCTCCTCTGTATGTTACCCTCTACATCTTATGCAGATGGCCATGCTCGAGATGTCGATGTATTATGTTCTGCCCGCTCCTTGTGCTATGATTCGGTGATCAGGTATCAAGTCTTGGCCGTGACTTGTAGGGCAAATCAAGAATAATGAAAGTGAAACTGCAGCTGTTGTCAAAGTTGCAGTTGATTCTTGAGCTCAAGCTAAACTATTGGCAGTGTAATTCTGTATAACGCTCAATAGGAAAAAACAACTCCATGTTTTTGTAGTTACTCCACAGCTGCTTGTTACTCATCAAGACCAAGGCATGGATCATGGCACATTGGTAAATGTGTATTTTGTGCGATCAACAGAAAGGGTTGGTCCCGTGTATCTCATTATTTACAAGAGTCGAAATTAAACTCAGTAACGAGAGTTTGTTTGATATTGATCTTGTTTTCTATTTTTTGTTATCGTTTCACTTGATGGTGAAACAATAATGTCAATTAGTGATCACTGTGTTCCAAACGGAAGAAATGTAAGCACGAAACAAAACATTAAGGTATGTTTGATATCGTAGTTATTTTTTATTTTTTATTTTTTATTTTTATATCACTAATTTATGACAAAAAAAGTATTTGTTTTTTACTTCTGATTTTTAGAAGAATGAAAAGAACACAAAAAACAACAACAAAAACTAGAGAAAATGATTTTCTTTTTCATCTAAATATCATATTTAAGATTTTTTTTAAAAAAACAATGATATCAAACAATTCCTAAAATTAATGGTTTTCTATTGTTGTTTTGGATACTATAATAAAGGTCTTGTTTGATATGGAGTAAGGAAGAATAATGAAATGATTAATAAACGCTTCAATATAAGCGAATTAGTTATCACATCCAATATTTAAAAATGATCTTTAGTACAAATAGATTATGACATTTTAAGTTCAACAAAAATCTATTCCTACTGTGGTCGGACAACATGCAGGGTATGGTTTGGACAACGATCAAGGATGGGGCGACAAACGACGATCGACGGTAACGTTTGACGACGATCTATGATCAGCATTCATGACCGACATATGGTTTTCAAAGTTCGACGGTCAACGATCGGGCAGGTGGATGACGGGCGACATTGAACAATGGGCAATGTCAGATGGGTGGCAGACTGATAGGGCGATCAATGACAATTTAATAGATATATTTAAGTAGATATCACGACAAGTGAGATTGATAATGACGAGATTAGAAGAGTTATCCATAATTGTTAACCTGCATGTTATTTTTCTTAAATTAAGAGCATGTTCAATAAAAAAAGGTAAAAGACTTGGCATAACTTTAATATAGTAAATGGCACAACAAGTTTCACTCCAATTAACAAAAATTTTCATGCCAAATTCTATCTTTGTCATATTGTCTCCTAAATTTGAGAAGGAAAATAACCAATGTTATTTTTTAACAACTTGCAATAGGATCCCACAAAGAAGAAATACAAACATCAAATAATTATGTGACTTAGTCTTATTTATTGATTTGTTATATTAACAAATCATAATTTTTATCCCATTAAAATGATATTGTTATATTATAATAAATTAATATTATTCATGAACAAAATATAAATTTATTTTAACAAAAATAACTTGTATTATAACATTAGTTATCACATTATCCTATGTATTGGCCAAGGGTTAATTCTCTCACTGCAGGGGATGAGGGTAATAAGCTTTTCACCTTCACTTTGTATCCACCCTTATTTGTAGTCCCACACTATCTATGTCATTGTTTGACCTGAAATAATTCAGTCTTTTCTCAATCTATGTTTCTACCTTCGCCTTCACTGTTTGAAGTTATTAAATTTTTCTGACTTATGCTTCATGCAGAATATCGAAATCTTACTCGAGTAGTCATAATGATTGTCACAAAGTATTGAGCTCAATCATTTGACACGTCCTTGATAGGCCCCCAGACATCAGAATGAACATAATTAAGAACACACTTCGATGTATGTGATTCTGCCTTAAAGCTAACTCGCTTCTACTTTCCATACACACAAACCCTGCAAAAACCAACTTCGCAAGTCTTCACACCCTTAAGCACTTGCTTCTTGTGAAGATGTGTCATACCACCTTCACTCAAGTGTCAAATACGCATGTGCCACAACTCTGTATCATCTTTGATAGACTTGTAACTCGATAAAGCTGCTGCTCCACCTACTACAGTGCTCCTGATTAACTTATATAAATTCCCGATCATCTGGTCTTTCATAACTACTAGTGAACTCTTCACGATTCTCATGATCTCATCTTTGACTGATACACTACACTTCACAGCATCCAAGACACAAATAGAAAGTAAATTCTTCCAAGTTCTGGTATGTAACGTACCTTAGACAATGTCCTAAAAATCCTATCAAACATTATGTCTTTCACAATAGCAACTCCGGCCACCTTATAAAGTAAGTCATTCTCCATCAACAAAGTTCCACCACTACTAGGTGTCAATGTATCAAACCAATCCATGTGGTGACATATATGACACGAATAATCAGAATCAATAAGCCATTTTAAAGTTAGATCGTTATCTTTCTCAACCAAGAAGACGCCATGGGACTCTTTAACACTGAAGCCACATAAAGATCACCGTCACTAGCATCAGACTCATCTGTAATCAAATTCACATCGAGATGCACGTACAATCAAAATATTGCATCTATATTAGAACGGGAGAATAATATTTTTATACTGAGTTTGTGAAGTTTTAACAACAACGTTACATGAACAAACCAATATGTAACTCGAAATCAGCCATTGAAGAATAAGGATGCTCAGTACCATTTCGAGCTTTCATTGTTGTCGAGGCGGTATTATATATCATGGATATTTGCTACTAACAAATTAAAATACTGGTTCAATCTAAATTATCATTCGTAGAACTTGACGGCTTCTTTCCCTTGTTCTTGTGTTGAGAACATTGAGCCTTCATATGTCCCTTCTCATGGCATGTGTGGCCTTCAACATGGGAGAGATCGAGACTTAGAACATGACTTCCCTCGAGCACCCTATTTTTTGAACTGACCTCGGTCTCTATTATCTGACTTTATCACATACCCTTTATCTTGACTAGACGAACCCAAAGGATTAAATTTGTTGATGCCAAAAACAACTGAAGTGACCTCATCTACCCTCAATCTGTCCTTTCCAACAAATAAGGTAGTCTTCAAAGTTGAGTACGAATTAGGAAGAGACTTCATCAAAATCAATGCTTGATCATCATCATCCACCTTCACATCCAATCTATCCAACTGAGTTATCAACCGATTGAACTCTGCTATATGGTCATTCAAATCAGCTCCTTCCTTCATGTTCAAATCAAACAAGTCAATCTTCAAGAAGATCTTATTTAACAATAATTTGGACATATAAATTGACTACAACTTCTCCCAAATCTTCTTGAGAGATATCTCCTCATCACCTGGTATTTCATCGTTGCCGTGAGTCTGAGTCGGATCGTAGATGTAGCCTTAGCCTGAAGTTTCTCCCAATCATCATCCTTCATCTCAACAGGCTTCTCTCCCTTCAATGCTTTGTATAATCCTTGTTGCACAAGGATATCTTGAATGATACTTTGTCATATGCTAAAGTTAGACTTCCCATCGAACGACTCGATCTCAAACTTAGCAACATTCACCATCTTCTCAATTTCGTAAGATCTAACAAACCTTAGTCTTAGAATATCTTTCGACAAACTAGATCTGGAAAAAACAAACCTTTTTCCTAGCCCTCGTAACCTGAGGCTCTGATGTGAAAAAACAAACTAGATCACTTGTTAGAGTATTATGCGACCCGATGTGGACACAATCACGAACAAGCAATCACGATGAGAAATCAAAACAATAAACGAATGTAACGACATTAGATCTTTACGTGGGAAAATCTCTCAAGGGGAAGAAAAAACTCACGGGAAACCAATCACTAACAAATAAGCAGATTATAACGATCGTCTTTATCCGAAATCACTTGATCTCGTTTGTGTTTCGCTCACCAAAGGCTAGAGGATTCTCTTTGAATTAATCTCACACACTCGTACTTGAAAGACCTAATAACATGGGGAATTTATAGATCTTGAACAAGATATAAAAAACAAAACACGGAGAACTGGAAGTTGAAGTCCTCATCCGGACGTGAGAATAGCAACGCACGGCGTAATACACATTTTCCTGGTTTGGTGCAGTTCCAGCAGTGATCGCGTCCGGGCATGATTTCCCATTGAGCCCAGGCACTTTGTTAAATGTCCTGAATAGGTGCTGGACGAGGAACTTTGCGCATTATCGTGCTTCATGCTCTTCCAAAAGACAAATTCCAACACTTCGAGTTTCCAGCTTCGTTGTGGTTAAACGTTATTTGATTTTTTCCAGCATGAAAAAGCAATGGACGCTCTGGCAAATGCCCTCCTCGAGGGCGGAACACTCAGTGGAGAAGACATAAAGCAGGCCGTTCTGCCGTTTCAAGAATGACCGGCCGCACGACCATAGCATGAGCTGGAGCCATCCTTAGTGACAGAACAGCAAGAAGAAGAGGACTTCGTTATGGTCTAGAAATTGCTTCAGTTTGGCTAGTTATGGTCAGGAAAAAGGACACTGGATCTGTTACTGACTAACAGAACTGGGCATTTGCGATCGCTATCGACTCATGCCATACCCTCTATATCTCAATCAGATGGCAACATTCATTATTATCTGCCCTGTTTTGCTGCGTTTGAGGTATCAGATATTAGGCATGCCGGTGACTATTGTAGTAGGGCGATAAACTAGCAGAACTGAACCTGACATCGAATTTGCAGTTTTGATATCAAATTAACTTTAGCCGAGTATGCAACTTTTCACTGGATTTCCTTGTAACATTTTCAATATGTGAGATGAAGCGAAAAGAAGATAATGTGACCCATCCACTTTGATACGTTAAGAAGTCCGATGCAAGATGACACTGAGGCAAAAAGATTAAAAAGTAATCACAAGCGACGATCGCTCACATGATACAGATCAGGTTCACATAGTTCTTGACTTATGAAAATGCCATATCATAAACTTTCGTGATCTATCAAAGACTATCAGTGGCCTCCTTGGACAGAGACAATGCCTTGAAACCACAGACAGGTTGCTTTAGATTCAAAAGGGGCCTTTTGCTTTCACTTTGGCAAGGAGAACGTGATCGCAGCACCGACTAGAAGTTGACGACTGACTGAAACACAGCTAGTCAAGATAAAGACCGCGAAAGAACAAGGCATGTCGGAGGACTGAACGTCCTATAGGCATTCCACGATCATCTGCGAACAACCTAGACTTGTGGGTTGACTATACCTATTATCGACCTGACTAGAAAGAAGTTCTTCCTACTTGTAATATCGAAGACCTGACTAGAAAGAAGTTCTTCCTACTTGTAACATCGAAATTAATGTAAGTGTCTCGCGGGAAAAAAATCAAGTTAAACAGCATAAGTTCATAAGTTGGACTCCCTAAGGTACAGCGTGCGATATATACAAGCATACTAGGATATCAAAGGGATGATCCAGCGATCGATCACTTGCAACGATTTATATATCCAGTACTCGGCTGCTACGGACAAGAAGCCTGCCAATATTTTCAAGACGCGGCTGCTGAAGTGAACGAAAAATCCGGAAGAAATGGTTCCCAGCCGAGGCGGGAAATGTTCGTTTCATGAGTTGATACGACGAGACATGTAAGCTTGGAAAAAACACTGGAGGATCACATACATGATGCTCCCTCAGATCAGCTCAATGGCTTCGTTTCAGGTAGTGGTCATTGACTTGATCCGTTCCTGCACAACAGGAGCTCCGAGACATCAGCCAGGGACTTGAGATTGCAGTTTATCAATGCTTCGACGAAGAAACATGTCTCGTCTTTGGTGTTCCCTTCAGGCACATCTACGACAAAGGACTCGATAACCATCGTCCCTGCTCGTCCGTCTATGATCTCCGGATGGAGGGATACGATTGAAGAGTAATTCTGCAGAAACCAATGTAACAAAATTCATTACGAATTTACGACATTGCTAGAACAGAAAATCGTTCGAGGAGAAAATCGCTTAGACTTGACATATAAAAACTGCCATCTGAAACCGACATATATATACCTTGAGCCTGTGATCTCCACCAATGATTCTGATGCTGAGGATGTGCTCATTGTCATCAAGAAGTTCCAATCTCTCGGTGCTCGTCGTCGCTGGAAGCCCTGACTTGACGCCGACTTCCCTCAGACTACCTTTCTCGAGCTTTCCGTGCACAACGCACCTATTGATGAAGGGTTTGTACTTTTGCGGCTGATCGAATCTTCGAACCAATGACCAAACCTTCATATCAAGCAAAAATCATCTTAGACTTGTAACATCAGTTTTGCTTTCTATGTTATGTTCTCTATGAATCATTAAACAATAGTTAACTGGTTGTCGAAGATTTTGTGTACTGCAGTATGCTAATTGTGTATTGACATTTATATAAGAAGAAAATGATCATTTTCCCTTTGTGTTTTAGTTTCATTAACCGGCATTCAGACGAGCACGAGCGATCTCGATCCGATCAAACAATGAAATCAATGCAAGACATCAAGATCAAATAACAACAATCTTACTAGATGTACGGGCGCCTTGATGTGCTTGATCAAGAGCGAACTACATTGATTATCCGCCACATCGTGTTTGTGATGCCTTCTCACATACTCCGCCGTGTCCGCACCACCATACCCGACCGTGTTCATCTTCTTTTTAACCTTGCCGCCGGTGATCGGAATCTTTGCCGGAGAAGTTTCTGCTTTGCTCTTCTTCTTCTTTTCTCTAGTTTTTAAGGTGAATGAGAAAATATCGCTGCGTTTTGATCTTTATCAGAACGTTATATTGGTGAAATGACGAATATGCCCCTATTATTAGGTTGATGGGTCGTTTTGCAAGTTGCATTTGCAGTGGTCCATTTTTTTAAATAATTGTGACATTTTTGGGAAGCTGTGAAGTTTGCAACTTGCGAATAAGATGCGCGAGATGAGTCCTTTTCTTTTTGGGTTGTCATCATCCGTGAGGCGTGTCCACATCGAACGCTTTGTTGGGACGGTTGACGTTTTTGCCCTTTAGTTCAAACCACGTTCCGCCCTCTGAATTGGTTTCGGCCCGAAATTTTTAGAAAATATTAACCGCATAAACGTATCGATCAGATCTCATCGTAAATAAGAGCGTATGTATTTTTCAGAATGTCGGTTTAACCATTTCAAGGTGGGCATTGTTGTTAGATTTGTTTGTAGGACACCAACAAAAGGTTCCTCTCCAAGTTAATCGCACTCCTTTGTAAATGGAAATTGAAGGGAAATAGAATCTTTTAAAGTCTATTTTCAATAAATGATGAAATGTTCCATGTCCAAGCAATTAATGTAGCAAGGAAAAGCTAGTTCAACATAGGGACCATATCGGGAAATTAATATGTGGTCTTTCAATCCTTGAATGTGCTTAGCTATTGCAAGTGGGCTTTCTCTTTTTCTACATGATCATATGTTTGTAATCGAAAAAGTTGTAATTTTTCATTTCAGCATCAACCTAAATGGTATTATTAACATGTTACTTATCTCTTTCTTTTTTTGTTTTTAAAATTTAAAATTATATTAAAATAAAAAGATAATTTTCGGTAAGATGCATACCCCATATTCTTTTTTTCTTTTTCTTTTTTAAATACTTATGATTTTTATTTTATGTATCTATTTTTTTTTTTGTAGATCTATCCAAAACATAAACTTCATATACTAATATATCTAACTTGATTTACTCGGAATATATCTCAAAGATAGCAAACAAAAGTTTTTGTACGATGGATATAACGGTGTAATTTCTCCTTGGGACTAGGCTTGTGCTAATGATGTTGAGGCAAGTACAGACCTAAATTTCTTGCTTCATAAGTTTCTATGCCTAGCTAAGCAACATTATTAGGTTAGAAATATTCTATGTTGCATTGGAAGCCAAGTAGATACCATTAGTGCCACATATTTTATAATCAGCCTATGAATGCGATGTTGCTGCTTCTATAGCTTTCATGATATGGGCATTGAAAGTGCACTTTTTTTGACGTAATTTTAAATTAAAACTACAAAAGCACAGGGAAAGAATAGTCTTTAACTTTCTTGAACAAGTTGCTTCTTAAAATTATACTGTACTTACCACTGTCATTTAAGTTACATGGTATACATGATCGTTGAAATGATGAGTGGTCATATTGGTATTGAATATCGAAGTGAGGATAGGATATCACACTTGGAAGGGAAACCAGAACGTGTAGTTGGTTGCATTACTAACGATGCTGTTAGAGGTAAATAGAGTCGTACATCGCTAAGGTACGACTCTATAGTCGTAGTGCAGCGCCAAAAAAATGTCGTACATCGTTCAAGGCATGAGAAGGCATTAAGCCCGAAATCAAGTAATAGGATACTCGAGATGATTTAGTGTAGATGGTCCAAGCTTAACTATTACCACAAAGTAAAACCTAGAAAGCGTTCTCAACTTGCACATTCCCGTACCTTAGTGTCACGGGGTTAGATTTTCGCAACCCGTGTGACACTTAAATGCTTTCTATTGCACTCAAGTTTGTATGCTTTGTGTTTTTTTGATGGTTTGGCAAATGAGTCAACCCCGCGTTTATATACACAACCTAGAAAAGTTCTAAACCCCGTATGTTCTAGACTTTTCTAGCCCTAGGGTTTACAAGAGAGTCCTAGCAAACTTTAGAAACTCTAATTCTCCACAAGTTTGTAGAATGGTGGAGAATGTTTGAGAAGTTTCCGGAACTTGGGCTAGGTTTTGCACCACATTAGATTGGGCTTCATTCGGGCCTAAGTGCTTGGCCCAAATCCGATTTTCAAGCATTTAGCCCATACGTAACATTAGGCAGCCCATCTATTTATCACTGCATCGCGGTCTCGTACAATAGTAATGGAATGGAGTATAGTTCCTGACTCTATATCATCAAAATCCACGCAATGTGCTTTACATCAGCATCTGCTAATTCCATGTTATTGGATATAATAAGCACACGATCATGCATGCCATCAGAACACTTCTCTGGGTGGAACTGCAGTAGTACCAACCTATGTGAGTTTCTTATGTCAAAAGATTGTCGACATAGGACGCTGTTGCTCACTATGTCAGTAATGAAAACTCAGACATCAGATTAGAGGAGCTCGATCGATCATGGTGAACCCCTGTAGATCAACACATGCTCGCGAACCAGCAACTGCTCAGGTTATCAAGGTCGAGACAACAGCCCGAGGAAATTCCACTTATTGATCAAGTGTACGAATTCTTGAAACAACACATTCATATGTACTAAATGTTGGATGCTCACGACACTCAAGTTACAACGAAAAAAGAAAAAAGACAAAAAAAGAAGGCGAGAGAGTTTATACAGAATTCTCCCACTCTCGGGATATGGACACAGACTCAACAGACGGTCCACAACTACTGCATCAAATAAGTGAAATGGGCGGAGTTCGAAACCACAGGACTGAGGCTTGTGCCAGAGATGAGTGATCAGTGATGGAGGCCTCTCTATTTGTGCTGGATATCAACAGCACTGTTGCTCGGCTTGGCTTGATTCAGTGCATCGGGCGGAGTCTGAGGATCTTGTCCTGGTTCAGATTGAGTGGGCACATCAGCAGCACCAATTCTTGGTTTGGTCTGTTCTACTGTCAGAGCTGATTCAAAGCTTTTTTGGTTCTGGTTCACAGTTTCGGCCGAGTAAAGGGTGTGATCTGCTTGATTCGTTGCATCAGCTGAAGCAATGGTTGGTTTAGTTTGGCCCTGAGTGTCTGCAGAACCAAGATCTGTGTTGATTCGCTTCGACAAATCAGCTGGATGGATGTGGTCATGTAGGAACCTAACAACGATGCAAGTGATGTTATCAGCACTGCCCCGATTAAAAGCCGTCTCCGTCAGTTTACGAGCGGCTGCCTCAGGTTCTTCCTCTGACTGGGCAATGGAAACAGCATCCTGACCACAATATTAAACCGTTACCAGTCAGCAATGCGCATCAGAAACATACTTAAAAGTGACTATCATCCTCGAAAAACTACTACTCTTCAAACAACCTAAACATTTACCGCTCTCTCCCACAGAGAAAAGAAACCCATCGTCCACTTCTATACAGGTAAAAAGCATACACTTTTCCATCAACCATTGGCTTTCGAGACAAATCTACGTAAGTTGAAATTTCATCGGTGCCAAATCCACTTTAAGGAAGAGGGTCTCTGTACAGGATAGCCACCGTCGAACACATAAAAGGCACATTTTCAAGAAGCATATAAATAATCATATCTACATAGTTTCACTCAGTAGCGGAGTAGCCTATCCCACCAGGGACAAAGACTCGAAACAACAGGAGAAAAAATCAATTGGCTTTCAAACACAGGACTGATTGTTGGATTCACATATGGTTCTGACTGGCCAACGTCAAATATGCCTTTGGCACTATCAGCACTAACAAATTAAGCAAAGGGGTTCATGCAACAAGTCAATTCAAAGAGTAGGATAAGTTTACACCGAACACCATGCATACCTCGTTAGGTACTACATCCCACAGCCCATCACTAGCAAGTACCAGCAACTCAAGTTCTTCATTGATCTCTTGTTCCTGGGGAAACAATAACGTGCAATGAACAGAAAAACAAAATAAAAGAGCATCTATCATGATTCACTCAGCATTCCGTAGAAAATCTTCCCTAGTATGGAAACAAGAATCAAACTAAATATCTTTATCGATGCAATGAAAAAAGACAAGTTCTGCACGCAAGTCAGAAAGGTTTTTCTGTTCACCTGAATTTCAGGCTCTGCTACCACAAATTGTTTCAACATGCGGTTACCAAATGCGCGGGACATGGCAAGCACACCTCCAACCCTCCAAGTTCCTGTAAAATGATTCCATAATTGAAACAATCAACAGTTCAAATATTTATGGCAACACCACGCTTTTTAGGATGTCCACAAGTGATAAAACTCTTAATCACCTTAGATTTGAATGTCCTAATCGATATAATCGTGTTGGGAACTCAATACAGTTTTCCTTCAGATATACTCTTCTATCAGAAACATAAATAGAGCTACTGGTAGAAAGACTCCTCTTACCTGCCCACATTACAACGCCTCCGGCATTCTCAATTCTCTTCCTCTCATCACTTCTGTTTGGTTTGTGATCTTCAGAAAGCGGTATAGCTGTTTGAGGGGAAAAAGGTTAAGTCAAGTCCATGGTTGAATGAGAGTGCAAAGGTAAAGCCAGCCACATCCGCTAAATAGTACTGAATATAAAAAAGAAGGTTAACAAGAAAATATGATTGAAGAAAAAAAGAAAACACAAAACCATGTCACATACATAGTAATTAAAGTTGATTAAAAACACCATTGACTACATCCAAAAAAAAAAACACTATTGAAGTAAACATTAAACTCAACCAAGTGCGGGAAGAAAGTTCCATTTCATGACATAGGTTTGCTGAGATCATTCATCATGCAAAAGATAGTCAAATAAAATAAAATCTGAAGACACACAGAGTTTCTCTCTTTATATCGAAATCAACTGTGAGAGTATAAAAGTATACCTTTTCCAGCTCTTGACCCAACTGTTCGAGAATCGCCAACATTGGCAACATAAAGATGGTTACCAACTAGGACAGCGGTAGAAGCTGTCGATCCATCATCCCGATAAGTATCTTTTTCAGCATCCAAAAAGTTGGAGTCGGTTTGTTTGTACGTCTCACCTGGAAACCACCAGATTATGCCATGGTGCATGACAAATAATTTTCTCTTTTCTAGTAAAATAAATGTTCTTCAAGCACGTCTACACATGGAAATGGACCAAGATTACCTAATTTATGGTATGTTTTGATACGTAATATGGGTACAGGTACGGGATACGCACATGTGTGAGTTTGTGGTACATGATGGTATACTTCTTTGGTTTGTTTTTTTGATACGCGGTTTGTTTTGGTACGTTATGGGTATATTTTGGATAGATTTATTATGTATATACATGGGGATTCAACCATTTTTTTTAATCAATGGTTAGAATTGATTCCTTTAGCCAATTAACTAAATGACCTTTATCCCCTTCAATATATATATAGGGGGATGTGGGGCTGTTTTTAAATCAACCATGCAGATAACCAAGCAGGCTGTAGCCTCACTCTAAAGTTTTTTAAAAAAGAAATTCAAATTTTTTTGATGGTTTCCTTTTTATTTTCAAATTTTAAAAAGATTTGTGAGTGACAGATAGCAAAAAACCCTAATGTTTAAACAAAAATCAACGGGATTGGAATGAATGAAATATTAAATTGAAGTCAAATCTTGAACGTATGTCTTACTACATTCATATTGTAATGAATTTTCATTCATTCCCTCTTTTTTCCCCGGTTAATCTAATTTAGCGAATTGGTTCGTAAATGTCTCACGTTTCGGATTGCACGATCCACTACGTAATTCGCATAGGGGGAGAGCTTGCGCAACCCTACAATGGACTTTAACCGGGAAAGAATAAAAAATAAAACCTTGCAATTAGCAGCTGCATTGAGTATGCATGCACTGTTGCTCGCCGAATCTAGGGTCATTTTCCAGATTACTTTTGATTTTAACTCGACTTTTATCATTTGTTTGTTGGATTATAAATATCAAATGGGCTAACAACTACTAGGAAAAAATGAACAAAAAGGGAAACATACTGATGGCCGCCTTTGTATCAGTCAAAAATTTTGGATGCTTAATGAGATTTTCAAAAAGATGCTCTTTGAGATACTCAGCAGCTCGGGAGCCTCCATGACCTGGTAAAAAGCATTCATCATGTCATACCACAACAAAGTTAAATCAGAAAGAAACTGATTTTCAGGAATATAGCATCAACAACGCAGGTCTAAGCATCAGAAAGAAATTGATTCTATGAGTTTTCATCAAACTCAACCAAAACATAATCATCCTAACATACCGAGAAATTATTATCATCGTTTACAGTGTGATGTATATGGTTCAAAAAGGCTATTTCAAAAATAACATATTAATGAGCTCCCACCAAAGATCAAGATTCTCAACAATGAAAACAGGTAGCATGAGAAACATAGCAAAGCAAATATTAAATTACACTAGTTAAATGCTAATTCATTCTTGCACAAATTACCATATACTTCGAAAATCTATTTCTTTGGTACTTAATCCATCGATAAAATCTTTATTTATCAGGATTACATTACACTCTCATGATTAGATAATTCATAATACCGGTGCATCTTTTTCTTTTTCCCGCCATGCTACTCTATGTCTCTACTTCATGAAACAAGAAATCTCAAAAGAACAGAACACAATGGGAAAAAAACGTAGCAAAATACAGCGAACTCATTCGACAGAATTTAATATTTTAATCACATCCCCACTCAGAAGTGATTCAGTATAACCTGGTCAAGGATGAATATAGATGACATCCCTATGAATACAATTGACAGCGTGCTAAAAAAGGCAGACTCGTTATCACACCAGAGCCCCAAAAAGCTTCAAAGTTGAGTTGACATTCGAAGGAGAACTGTCTAACCATCAAATATCCCAAACAGACAGACTGTCTGGCCATTAACTTTGGATATCTTGACATCATAGAAATCTTCCATGGTAACTCTCTTCCCCTGGAAACTAGAATATCCACACCTCAACTTTCCATCTTCGCTGTAGGATGAGAAGGAAAGCCAAGTTTAACTACTAGCCAGTCAAAATTCAATACTGACAACTCATTTCCATGCAAGCATCAGATGCATTGAAAAACGTGAATTTAAGCACAAAATGTAGATCTGAACCCTTAAAGTATTTCTAAAATTTCTTTCAACTTCCACAATCTGAATAATCAACTTGACTAACAAATACTTGCAAAGAGATTCACCTTACGTATGCTCCCGTCACAAATTTACGGTCATTTTCCTTCTCTGAAAAGATATCAACCACAGGAACACGGTTTTCTGTGCCGATACCAACCATCATTTTTACACTCGTCTTGATTGTCCGGACTTCGCGATTTGAGATATTCAAAAACCAAAAATGATTGAGCAAGCCCAGCTTTCTATCACCGAACAGTAATCTTGTTTTTGTCAGAGTTACAATACAAGCAGATGGAATTATCACAGTCTTCAGCCGAACGATAAATACCATCTAAAATTACCAGATTCAATTGGAGTTCAATGCTGAAGATGCAAGAAAAATTTATTAGGAACAAGACTAGGACGACCAATGCAAGGGATTTCACAGTTCAGAAGATGATAAAGAGACAACAAACAAAATTGAACCAAGATCATTAGCCGGTGAACAGTTATCAAAATAGTAATACTTCCTGCGCAAAACTAGTAAAAAAGCTTACTCTCAAGATAAGCCGCTCCCAATGAATGTGGGATAGTGATACTGGATACAGAACATGGATTCGAAAGCATTCAAAACATACAAATTACCATAACAGACCAGGTAGTACTAGATATAACGCAGTCATCATGGGTTATGAATGTTTCTTCCTCGCAAACATTCATACCATATTACCTGTCTAGTACTCGTAAACTGACTCCTTTGCTATTTTTCACATTCTAGTTTCCCTATTAATCATTGTGGTGGAAATATGACTTCAATAATAATTCTTAGATCAATCTAACAAGATTTACAATGCACCGAACCTACCACAGATGCATCAATGAACAAATTCAACCTCTCCGAACACATAATCACACACACCATAGAAAACCATCCACGAATAATTTTCGTCCACGATAACTACTAAACAAACAACAGGAATCTAGAATCGCATAGATCGACTCATCTACAATACAAAATTCCACAACTCCATACAAAAATCGGGTCCAAACAGTGCTCTGATGATCCAATAAATATACCTTTTTCAACCTTCGAAAGATATTCAAATCCCCAACAATCAAACAACAGATCTATCCATCTCCATCAACTCCCCAAGTTCTTCACACCCATAAACGATATACCCGACCCGGATTCAATCATTGAATCAAATCCGTTCTCACAATGAAACCAAAAAGCCCGTCAACATAATGATTCAGTGAACCCACTCCAAATACAAACAAAACAAATCAAATCAGATTAACGGGTGAAAGTGATGCGAATCATGGGGAATCGAAATGGGTAAGATTCAAAAAGCGAGATTGACCGGTCTTTGATTCAAAGAATCAGAGATGAATCTGGAACCCTAGAAATGGAAAATTTGGGGGAAATTTTTATGGGTTGCAAATTAAAGAGGAAAGGGAAGAAAATGATGAAGGCTGTGAGGAATAGAAAAAGGGGTGATGGGGAGAAAAAGGAGGGCTGAGGAAGGGAAAAAGTGCTGATTTGATAAGAGTTTTGATTACACATGTGATCCATCTCTTCGGGCACATATCATTATATGTTTTCATCCTTCGAAGGTCACAAAAACTTTCTTTGAATGATGATATTGCTCCTGTATTGTATAAAGCGGTGAATGATGACACTAACACAATGAACAACTACACAAATATAATCAATATAAAAAATTATCAAATTTATTAATATTTAACAGAATATAATGATCAAATCAATATTCTATAATTATTATAACAAACAAAAATATTATATCATCAAGAGAAACTTCTTTGTTCATTTCTTACAAAAACATGAGTAATCCATTAATGCGAGAGAGGACTTCAGGACATTTCCATCAGAATCACAGTTATAATGAAAATAATCATCAGAGCAATGCGTCAACAATAAACAAGGGTGCCATCCATTCGTTTCCCTTTCCAATTTCCACCAATACATTACTACTCTCCTCGCCCACTGTTCTCTATCAGCATTCATCCTCCAATTTTTTCTCCCCAATAAACAATCCCTCAACTTTCGATTCGAGAAACTCAAATTCTTCCACCCCACTAGGTATTTCACTTCCAATCCTGGTACCTCTTCAGTTCATTTCATTTTTCATTTTTCCATTTTTTCATTTTTTTTCATATCTTGTGGAAGTAATATTTACTGATAAATGCTTGCAGTGATGAATTTGACTCAATCTGATAATCATTTGTGGTTCTCAGTTAAGATGTTGGTTGTCTGCTGTTCAAAATTTCAACTGGGATTGTTTGCCAATCACTCGATTTCTAGCATCTGCCCTGTTTTCGATAGTTAGGGTTTTTTTTTTTCCAATAGTTAGGGCTCATATGTTTTAGATTTTGAAATAGAAAGGATCCTTTTGTTTATAACATGTGTGGATTTGTGTATTCCCAATAAAGGGGATAACGTATAAGTGCGAAGCGTTCATGTGACTAGTTTATATTTTCGAATTCAGATATGAACTTAGTTCATACATGTGTGCTACTTGACTGCAAACTCTCTCGTTAGGCTCCCCTTGTAACCTTATAATTCTGTGGTATAAATTGTTGGTTTCATGTGGTAATTTCTGAAAATTCACGCAGGATACCAAAGGATTTTGAAACATAGCCTTATTGGATCGCTGCTTGTTGATTCAGGATCACTTACCAAGGGATCCTCCATGGCACTTACTATGAGTTTGATCTCTATTCCATGCCTGGATAACAAAACAGGCTCTTTCTCTAAGGTCCCATTTGCTAGATCCGGTGCTCTTGTTCGAAGATCATCTTCATTTAGACCGGTCCGAGCTGTACAAGACCAAGGAGGGCCTAGGAGGCTAGTCGACATAATCCGTGTTGTTCCTGAGCTATCTAGAAACTACTTCAAAAGTCCTGCCAGGCGAGCCCTATTTGGTGGGATTGCATTGTTGGGTGGGTTTTATGTGGCGCAGACGATCTCATTGTCATTTGGAGCTTTGGGAGTGAATGACGTGATTGCTGCTGTTGTTTGTGTGCTCCTTACCGAGTATGTGACCAAGTTCTATTACAGCCGGCCGAAAGTCACTTTCCCTATTGCTCTCCTCAACAATTTCAAGATGGGATTCACGTATGGTCTGTTTATCGACGCGTTCAAGCTTGCGAGTTAGACGTTCATTCAGGCGTCAATAGGGGGTTTGATGTTTTGATGGTTTTGCTGCTCTGTGATCATGGCTACTTGGGAAATGAGCAGTCTTCGACATTGCGTTTGCAGGCTGTTCGTCAGGATTTGGTATATTTATCTTTATGAACTCTGCCTCTTTCCCTTTGTCGACAATGAAACCTGTAGCTGCTGTTTTGTTGGAATTGTTCTGCACGCGGATATGTTTTCGAAGTGGAAGAACTACTACAAGTCATTAATCCGGAGGCAGATCCATTTAGTTTTTGACACGATTATGTTTTATTCTGTAACCTTGTTTCCATAGTAATCTGAGTAAGATTTGTATGATGCTATTGATGTTCATAGCTCTCAGTATAAGACCTTATAAAATGTAATTGATTTAGTGTTAGAGTAAATCACCCCACGTTGAAGCATAGTAACAAAATACAAATATGTAATATAATACGAAAAAAATTGAAAAGAACGGGAAAGAATCGTGAAAAAAACGAAAGGATTAATACGTCATTAGAACAATACGATGAAATATAAAAAAATCAAAATACGGGATTTATATAGGTTTTAAACATAAGAAAAAAACAAACAATTGATATGAATAAAGATAAGTTAATCAAATAGAGATAACAAATTGGTTAGTTCTCAAGTGCTAACCAGATAACATATCATTTATATCTCTTTTTTTCCCCTTAAAGTATCTCTTGTTTTGTTTAAAAATCCGTTTTATTCTTGAATTTTATGAATTAAATGTGACTTATGTTTTCTTCTTTGAATTATTCGTGTTTCTTACGAAAAATTCGGATTTGATATATGTAATTAAAATCAATGGATTTTTCGTATTTTTTTCGAATTATTCGCGGATTTTGTGACACAGCGTGGAAGGTTAAAATAGTTTACAATCAGCAAATCCCATTGAAAAATACTAAATTATAGATAAAGATGCATGCATGTATATAACCATGCAATATGTTTGATATAGGTGAATAGATGTTGATGACAAAATTGGGAGGAACACTGTCTTTATAATAGTTTTTAATAGTTATAACTTTTGTTTGATCAAAAGATGACGATGTTATATAAGCTTCTCCTAAAACCTTGACAAATCATGAGTGGTTTCCAATTCGTTAGGCACAACATCATTTTATATAACACATTTAACACAAAATTACATATTTATCTATGTCATTTCATAATGATTCTTATAAACTAATGCGGATCAAATTGATCTTATTAATTTCATTTTAGATTCATCATTTTTATTTTAAAAGAGTTAAAAGAAACATTTCTCTACCAATCTATTTATATGGTATTATGTGGTGCTAAAACGGCTATTGTTCAATTGTATGAACATTAGATCTCATAATGTTAGATAAATATCATTTTTTATGTGAAGGTCCTTATATTAAGTGCATAAGAGACTTTTGATTTGTTTGTTGATGATATTTTCATGATTTTATCTGTATTATCAGTGCTTAATTAATATATATATGCAATAGAAGACCAAAAATACAAAAGGAAAGAGTAGTGTGTTTGGACAGTAGGTGCTTAAGAAAAAAAACAGACTGGACTGCGCGGTCAGATTCAAAGAAACAAATCGAGATTCATTTGCTGTTTGATCGTCCTCAAATTTGATAAGCGGGTACAAGACGCTTGGTCCTTCACATCCAGAATTGAGGTTCCCTTCGCCGCCAACATCGACGTCCATCCTCTCGAAACACCTGTCCATCACATTCTCCCAATCAAACACACCTCCCCCTCTCAACCGCCATCTCCGACTCCAGAATCCAATGCATTCGCTCCCTACACGCCTCCGCGACCCTCGCGCCCCCGTGTCCGTCGTAAACGCCGAAGAAATCGAATCGACGCGATTCGATGGAGACTGCCGCGGCCGCCACCGTGACGGCCTCCTCCATTTCTCGTCTCCGTCCGACGATCGACTACGATCCGTGCGATACGCACGCCGATTCGGAGTCCAGCGGCGGCGGAGATGGCGAATTATCGTTGTCGTGGTGGTGGTGGTGTGATCTGCGACGTGATTTGGAGACGGCGTCGGTGTTCGATGATGAGGAGGAGGAGGAGGATTTGAGATTGTGGATTTCGAGGCGGCGGCGGCGAGAGCTTCGGGGAGTTATGTGAAGTACATGAAATAGAAAAGATCTTATAATATAATCTGATCGGGTTAACTCAGTAATAAAAATCTTCGTCCCCTAGGAGAATCCTGAGATCATGTGACGTTCAACATATCTTGAGCACATCATGGAACCTAATTATCCAAATTGGAACCAAAATATTAGTTCGGATTTCGTATGACTAGGATACCACGGGGTGGTTTGTACCTCCTTTGAAGAACTCGAACACAAGACTTTGCATGTCCGTTGAACTCAAGCCCAAGACCTTCTCTAAGAGGACGAGATAGTTACATATTCCATCAAGACAGTTGATTTTAACATAACATATGAAAAACATGGAGCGCAATTGAGCAAACTTTCAGATTATAATGAACTAGTAACATTTTCAATGAATGTGCACGCCTTGTTTCAGGTAAGACGCCTTATTGCAATACAAGCACTCACATTTACATTAGATCTAAGCACAACGGAAAAAAAACCTGTGCAGAAGTTCTAACACAAGGATCAACCACCATATAAACAAACATATGACCGGCAAATTTGAAGGTATCTACCTACGACCACGTCGAGGACCCTCTGGCCGGCATAGCATTTCTTATGCCTTTCTTCTGGGTTTTGGCCAATCGCTTCTTCCATGACGATATGCTGAGATAAATATCACAAAATTTGATGCTACGATGTTCCCACATCGCAATGTAATCGGTTACCTGTTCACCATGTATCGATTTGTCGAACGAGAAAATTCTGCTTCCTATGTTCTGATGGTGACTCTGCTGCCGCTGTCTTGTAGCCTTCCATTAACAAGGTTTTCTTTAGGAGGACTAGCCCTGGCATTGGTATCCTGTTTTGTGAGGAAATTATCGACCTGTGCTGCAGCCTGTCGACCCTCTGAGATGGCCCATACAACCAATGACTGACCACGCCTACAATCCCCAGCAGCAAAAACCCCGTCAATGTTCGTTGAAAAACGACCATAGTCTGCCTTGAAGTTCGACCTGTTGTCTTTCTCCAAACCCAGCTTCTCCGCGATGTTCTGCAACACAAACAGGAACAGTATTGACTATTCATGTGCCATCTAGTAGAAAGCTTAGAATTGCTGATTTGGCAGTCAGCAGCTGGTTCAAGCCTTCACGTTATATTGGTGATATGGGATGAAACTTGGGCATTCTCAGCTAATCTTGTTTACCAGGTATATACATAATACATTGCATTTTTATTGAACCAAATAACATATAGCATTTAAATGATAGCAATGGTGTCCCACTTAAGTAAAGAAAGTTTGGAATGTACAACTACTACTAGTTGAGCAGGGTGAGCAAATTTGAAATGCTTCTTGCTATCAAAATGAAAATAGAAGCAAGTAGCAAGTATTGCAGTACTAACCGGCTCGGGACCTAGGAATCCCATGGCTAGAAGAACCAAGTCGGCCTCAATGAACTCCTGAGAGCCCTCAATTTCCTTGAACTGGAACTTCCCACTAGCGTCCTTCTCCCACTTGACGCGTACAACTTCTAGTCCTTTGACAGTTCCATTTTCATCTCCAACAAAACGTTTCGTGAGGACCTCATAGGACCTTGGATCTTTCCCAAACTTTGCAGCTGCTTCCTGGTGTCCATAATCAACTCGGAATATACGAGGCCACTGCAGCGAAAGCAAGCCATACCCTTTTAACAATGGAACTCACTATAGACAGGGCTAAAAAGAGAGAGAGGCAGAAATTAGACCTGTGGCCAAGGGTTGCCAGAGGCCCTCGCCTTCGGTGGCTCCGGTAGGAGCTCTAAGTTCACAGTGTTACTGCATCCATGGCGAATGGAAGTTCCTATGCAGTCAGTACCAGTGTCACCTCCACCAATGACGACCACTTTCTTGCCCTTGGCAGAAATGTAGTTACCATCTTGGAGATTGCTATCAAGTAAGCTTTTCGTATTTGCATGAAGAAACTCCATAGCGAAATGGACCCCTGACAATTCGCGCCCTTCGATAGAAAGGTCCCTGTGGCAGACATATTAGATTGTAAGGTGCAATGATGAAGTCGAAAAAACCAGTTGATCTCCAAACATTTCAAAAGGTTGTTTAGTTTATATTCCAGCTACCTTGGCTTTGTCGCTCCAACAGCCAACACAACAGCATCATTCTCCTCACGAAGGTGGTCGAGGGAGTATAAAGGATCTTTTCCAACCTCTGCTCGAACTACAAAGTTGACGCCTTCCTCAGTCATCAGATTGACACGCCGTTGAACTACATCTATTTTGTCGGCCTTCATGTTGGGCACTCCATACATCATAAGTCCTCCAATCCTGTCAGCACGCTCGTATACCGTCACAAAATGACCCATTCTGTTTAGCTGATCAGCTGCAGCTAAGCCAGCAGGTCCGCTTCCAATGATTGCAACCTTTTTCCTGAAATCAGTACACAAAACATGAATACCCCGTTCAAGGGGAACAGAAGACGGAATCATGATGGTAACTTCACAAAATATCAGAATGAGTGAAGTGCATACCCTGTTCTTCTAGGGGGAGGCCGGGGTACCATCCATCCCTCCTCAAAGGCTTTGTCAATGATGGCACATTCGATACTTTTTATGGCTACAGGATTCTCAATGATTCCAAGAACACAGGAACCTTCACAAGGGGCAGGACACACCCGGCCAGTGAATTCCGGGAAGTTATTTGTCTCTAAAAGCCGATCCAAGGCTTCACGCCACCTATTCTGATAGACTAATTCGTTGAATTCAGGGATCTTATTTCCAAGAGGACAGCCAGAATTTGCCTGCAAGGTTCACAAAGAATCCAAAGACTTATTTTCTTAAATGGGGAAAAGCACCAACATGGAAGAAACACTCAAACGCAGCCTTAATCCTTCACCTGATGACAGAAGGGGGTGCCGCAGTCCATGCAACGAGCCGTTTGAGTCGTCAGAAGTGGGCCAGGTTTCGATTCCTCCATGACTTCCTCCCAATCAGCCATCCTCAAGTTAGGATCACGATATTGAACCCCTTCACGCTCGTAGGCAACAAAACCACGGTGCTTTTGAGCATCGCTAACCCTAGATGGTCGCTTTGGTTCAGCCTCCTTCTGCAAAGTCTGTGGAATTTAGATAAAGGTAAAATTGTGAAATGGAGACAAGGCCATAAAAATATTAATCCCAACTCTAACATGATTCCATTGCAACAACAAATGGTGTCAACATAGAGGAGTCACAGTAATCAACATAAAACAACAGGCAAGTGCGAATGTACCTCATCGTTTATCTTAAGAGATGCGGCCGCTAACTTCTTTAGTTCCTCGAAAGCATCCTTCTCCACGACCTCAACCTCATCTTGTTCTCCGGATTCATCAGCTATGATGCCTGAAGCCTCCTTGGAAGACTGCTCTGCTTTTTGGCTAGCAAGGACCCTTTTATAATCCCTCGGGAAGACCTTGATAAATTTTGGCAAAAGGGTATCAAATTGTTCAAGAACTTCTTTTGCAAGCTGACTGCTTGTGTGGCGTTGATGTTGTTGTATCAACATCCTGAGGGTCAAAATATCGTTTTCTTCCTCGACTTTATCAAGGTCGACTAACTCGGGGTTGCATCTCGTATGGAACTTTCCATCTACATCAAGAACGTAAGCTATACCACCACTCATACCTGCAGCAAAATTTCTCCCCGTCTTTCCCAGTATAACAACTACTCCTCCAGTCATGTACTCGCAACCATGATCACCGATGCCTTCAACCACGGCCTTGGCCCCTGAATTCCGGACGCAAAATCTTTCTGCTGCCATCCCATTGAAGTACGCTTCCCCACTTATTGCTCCATAAAGAGCTACATTCCCAATGACAATGTTTTCCTTGGGATCGAAAGTGCTACCTCTTGGGGGATAAACAACGATCTTGCCACCAGATAATCCCTTCCCGACATAATCGTTGCTGTCCCCTTCAAGCTCTAGAATGATTCCAGGGCAGAGAAAAGCTCCAAGGCTTTGACCTGCACTTCCATTAAATTTGATGTGGATGGTATCAGCAGGTAAACCAGCCTGTCGATAGCGCTTGGTCACTTCATGGCTAAGCATGGTACCGGCTGCACGGTTAACGTTGCGGATTGGAGTTTCTATATATACAGGAAGGCTTTTCTCTAAAGCAGCAGCAGAGAGAGAAATAAGTTTCTGATCCAAAGCCATGTCCAAACCATGATCTTGCTTTTGGACACAATACTGTGCAGCATCTGGCCGAATATCCCTTGCAGGTCGAAGTAATAGAGAAAGATCAATGTTCTGCAGCTTCTCGTTGGACTTCACCACTTCTTGATCAACTTCAAGCATATCGGAACGGCCTACCATTTCATTCAATGTCCGAAACCCAAGCTGTGACATGATCTCCCTCACCTCCTCTGCTAACATGAAAAAGAAGTTGATCACATGTTCAGGTTCTCCGGAAAACTTTTCTCGGAGCACTGGATCCTGAGTAGCGATGCCGACTGGACATGTATTTTTATGACACTTCCGCATCATAATGCATCCAAGTGTGATCAAAGGAGCAGTGCTGAACCCAAACTCTTCCGCTCCGAGAAGGGCAGCAATAGCTACATCTCTACCTGTTTTAAGTTGGCCATCTGTTTGAACAACAGCTCGCCCACGAAGGTCATTGGCAACCAAAGTTTGATGTGTTTCAGCCAAACCAAGCTCCCACGGGAGCCCTGCATTCTTTATTCCAGTCCACCGAGAAGCTCCTGTTCCTCCATCATGACCAGATATCAGTACATGGTCAGCATGTCCCTTTACGACCCCTGACGCAATCACTCCAACCCCTGCTTCAGACACGAGCTTGACACTAACTCGAGCGGCAGGATTTGCATTCTGAGATAGGGAGAAATTACAGCATCAGATTGAGCAGTTCTTATCAAACTCGGAACAAGGCAAGGATGATACCATGACTTTGATAAGTGATTCATGTAATTGATAAGGGCTGGACTACCTTAAGATCATGAATCAACTGCGCGAGATCCTCAATGGAGTAGATGTCATGATGTGGCGGAGGACTAATCAATCCTACCCCGGCAGTTGAATTCCTTGTTACAGCGATATCTCCGATAACCTTGTGCCCAGGAAGCTCACCTCCTTCACCAGGCTTGGCGCCCTGTTTGAGTAGAAGTCTGAAAGCATTAGTACGAAATCAATCTGCAATGAATACCATTTTTCATCTTATATTGTATTCTCACCAAGTCCCATTGATAGATACAAGCTAAAGACGCAAAGTCACCGACAAGTGATTTGCTTACTCGGCTTCATCTGTGTGCATAAATGCAAATTCATGGACAAGAGAAACCTTTGTTCCTTCACAATATAGAGCCACTATAGGCAATATAAGCATTCAAAAATTCCTCTATAATTCCACTTCCTTAAAACAGAACAAATTTTATACCTGTGCCATCTTTATCTGTAACTCATCAGCATTGGTCAGGTAGTAACTTGAAACACCGAATCTACCGCTGGCTACTTGCTTTATAGCACTTCTTTTTGGATTCATTGTGCCATTAGGAAGGGGCTCAAGGCGAGATGGGTTCTCTCCTCCCTCTCCTACAAAAGAAGCACACAAAGAACTAATCAACTATCAAAAGCTGACGTGAACCAAATCGTACATGGTGCTGAATCATCACGTCACAGGCAGCAAGGAGCAAAATATTCAAATTTGTGCTGCACTTTATATATTGAGAAGGCACTGGAAAAATTATAAACGTATGAAACAATCTCGCACCTGTGTTTGACTTCCCTCCGATTCTGTTCATGGCAATAGCAAGGGTGGTATGTGCCTCCAACGATATTGATCCATAACTCATGGCACCTGTGCAAAAGCGTTTCACAATCTCACTAGCTGGTTCCACTTCTTCCAAAGGAACTTTAGCCTCTGTCTCCTTGAACTTAAGCAGCCCTCTCAAGTTACACGCTTTGTTCAATTCATTAATCCGCTTAGAGTATTCTTTATAAGCTTCCACACTATTAGACCGGGCAGCATCCCTCAACTTAGAGATCGTAAGTGGATCGTTAAGATGCAGTTCCCCACCAGCCCTCCAGTGGTAGTTGCCAGGGTTAGGCAGGGCAAGAGCTTCTGCACTTCCTGGAGCAAAGGCACGGGACGGAAATGCCATCTGATGGAGTTTCAGATAATCAGAGGCAAGCATTTCAAATGTTGCTCCCTCGACTCTGCTAGGAGTCCCTGTAAAACACCTCTGGATAACTTCAGATGAAAAACCAACAGCTTCAAATATCTGAGCACCCTTATAGGAAGCCAAGGTCGATATCCCCATCTTTGCAAGAACTTTCATCATTCCATAATTGCTTGCTTTGAAGTATTTTTGCACTAACTCGCCCTTTGTGTGGAAATCACCACTGGATTTAGGTGGGATCTTTCCATCAACTTGCAATCTCCAAATAGCTTCTATGGCCAAATAAGGGCAGACTGCATCTACTCCGAAGCCAACTAACGTACAAAAATGATGCACCTCACGTGGCTCCGCAGACTCAACTATAAGCCCCACTTGAGTGCGCTCAAGCTTCTCGACTAGATGCTGATGCACAGCCCCAGCAGCTAAGAGGCAGCTCACGGCTACACGCTCAGGTGAGAAAGCTGGGGGGGGGGAGACCAAGGAAGAAACTCAGCAAAGCAAACAATAAATATAAGAAGTTCCATAAGTTTTAGGAAGCATACTATGAAAAAGAAAAAAAAAGTTCGAATAAGGAGCCGTCATACCTCTGTCTGAAAGAACCAAAATGGTGTACCCATCTTTTATTGCAGAGCACGCTTCAGCACAGATCCTGTCCAAAGTCTCCTCCAAGCCCTGTCTACCGTACTTCTTTGAGTAAGTGATGTCAAGAACTTTGCTGCGCCAGCCCCTGTGGCTCATCTTTTTAACAGCTTCCATTTCCTCTATGGACAATAGAGGGCCTGTCAGAGAAAGTCGATGGCATTGCTCCTCGGTAGTTTCTGTCAGGTCCCCTTCAGGACCGATCATGCATTCCATGGATGTTACTATCTTCTCTCGGATAGGATCAATAGGAGGATTCGTCACTTGAGCAAACATCTGTTTGAAGTATTCAAAACTGAGTTTCTCTCTGTTGGATATGACAGCAAGGGGAGTGTCATTTCCCATGGAACCAAGAGCCTCAGTGCCATCTTTTGCCATGGGGAGCAACAGCATCTCCAATGCTTCTACAGTGTAACTGCACCATGGGACAGAACCAACTTTATAGTGAACCATGCGCCAACAAAAGGTCATAAAGAACAGCATAATTTATTCATAAGTTCCACACAAGATTAAGATTACCCACCCAAAAGCCTTCAAGGGAGCCAATAACCCGTGGATCCCTCTGTTCTCCATGTCCTCATCCTGATCAGATATCTGGAACGGGATGGATTTCATAGATTATATGGGATTGCGAGAAAAAGATTGGATGCATCAAAAGAAATGCAGCATCAGACTTACCGCTGCTACCCCAGAAATAGGGGGGGATGTCCTCTCGATCTCGCTGACAGATTGAACAATATCCTTCAGCTCGATCTTCTGCCTCTTCAGCCACTCTCCATATGGCCTTGCCAAAGAATACCTTTGCTTCAACGCCTCATCATCCACCACAATATGGTTCTCAAAATCAACCAGAAGCATCATCCCAGGATTGAGTCTTCCCTTCCTGGAAACATCCTCAGGTGGAACATCTACCACCCCGACCTCACTTGCCATAATCACTCGTCCACTTTTTGTGATATAAAATCGACCAGGGCGCAACCCATTCCGGTCCAATGTGGCTCCAAGATATCGACCATCAGTAACTACAAAGGAATATAGCCGTCAGAACGAGTACGTAAGACCAGAATATACTAAAAAGGAAGAATTTCACAAGTCGTTACATGTTATTAGAGCAGGTCCATCCCATGGCTCCATTAGGGATGAAAAATACTCATACAGGGCCTTCCTTTGCGGATCCATGTTCTTGTCATTTTGCCATGCTTCAGGAATAATCATCATGACAGCTTCTGGGAGACTTCTACCAGCACGGACCAAAAGCTCCAGGAAGCTGTCAAAAGCTCCTGAAATCCGAGAAGGAAGCCATGGATAAAAAAAAAAATGCAATAATCCAGACCAGAGATGATGGATCATACAGTACAAAACTTTAATTTAATCATGAATTGTTGCCAATTCAACCACAGCCACAATCAATTTCAGTCTCACCTGAGTCGGACGAACTGGGATCCACGATAGGCAGTAGCTTATTCATCTCATTTTTCGACAGGCCAAGCTCAGCGCACTTCAATAGGCCTTCGCGAGCATGCAACCTGGAAAAATAGAACACAACCTCTAAAAATCAGTGATTGAGTCAGGGACAGGCTAATACTCAGTAAATGACTCACCGCTAGATCACGAGGTCGGAGGATTCAACTCTTCCTTTCTCGCATCTACGGTTTAGACTGTTCATCAAACACTACAAACAGATTCCTTCTAATCCAGTTACTCTTCTAGCATGATAATAATTGGAAGCTCACCAGTTGACGTTGCCTCGGAGAGTATTGATTTCACCATTGTGGCCAATGACACGCATAGGTTGGGCTCGATCCCAGCTTGGGAATGTGTTGGTAGAGAAACGAGAGTGTACCTGCAGCAAAAAGGTGGGAAAGGAAGAAAAAAAAAACATCATAACACTAGCATTAGATTCAATCTTACATCATCACGAAAGCTTGAAGTCTGATCATAGGACTTAAATGCTTAAACAAATCACATCAAAGACACCCGATCCTTATTTCGTATCATTAGAAAGTAATCGAGGATGTTGAAGAACTTGAGAGACCACTGGCAGTTCAATGTCAAAGAAGTCATCCTTCCACCTTGCATCTTGTCAATTTACCAGTAGTCACGAGCCGCTAATATTGAAAGCTTATTTAGTCTTCAGAGGAAGAGAAGAGTATAGGGAAGACAAATTTACCAGGGCCATGTAGCTCGTAAACCTTTCGTCACCGAGGTCTGAATAGTAATATTCCTTCAGCTGAGCGGGTGTCAACTGACCTTTGTAGACAACAGTCCTGGAAGGAAAAATAAAGGTTGTTGGGTTATTGTGCAACAGTAGTATTAGCATAAACAAGAGATGCACACCTGTGGTGTAATAAACGATCGGCACATCTGTGGTTTAATACCTTGAAGAAAGCGAACATATGTAGAAGTCCTTAGCCCGGCTATGTTGAAGGTTCAATGAGGCTCTGATTTCTACCATCGCTAACCTCCTGAGAATGTACATCTGAGAGAAACCAAGATAAAACTATCGGTACTGACCACTTCATCATTCAGACAATACAGGGGGAAACTTGACAGGAAAAAGTTGCACCTAGCAGAAGTTGGTATGCTAGAAATTCACGAGACAGGAATTATCAATAGCAACGAAAATGCACCTGTTGCTCGAAATCGAGTTCTGATCCTGGGGATGAAGTGAGGAATACTTGCTCCACCACCGGTTCTGTCTGCACAGCAGACTTGCCCAATCCTGAGTTATCTGTTGGAACGGAACGCCATCCGAGGACAGTATGACCAAGTGATTCAGCAACCTATAAAAACATAAAGCAGGCAATATCCTCAGCTATATAACTCCAGCGAGAAGAGAGTTCAGAATTCAAACAAGGACTGCCCGTGAAAGTAAGGCTACATATAAATCTAACATATTTTATTACTTTACTCTCATATCAAGCGTTACATACAGCATAGGGAGGACAACAAGATGACGAGCCAAGACATAGAAATTGTAATAATTCTTGTTATTTCCAGATCATAACACATACTTATCCTGATAACAAACAAATTACACTAATCAACAGAGACACAAGTGATATTTTCAGCCTTATACTACCTTTGTGAATGCAAGTTTGCTCTCCAGCCTTCGGCTCTCGGATGTAGGCAAGAAGAACATCCCAACCGCATATTCTCCCGGAGGTGGTAACTCAAATCCAACATCCTTAGTTACCTATCGGACATAAACAAATGGGAGTAAACATTCATCATCAAAACTTTAGTATGCCAAAGCTACTCGGTAAACAAAAGAAACACAGCAAAACCGAGGAGAACTGATGACTCCATGATGAATATGGTGCGCCTGATGGTAAACATCATACCAAAGGTTCCAGTTTGAGGGCACCCCACCAAGAATCTTCTTACATTAAAATAGTGGAAATCAAAAGTTGCTAATGGGTAAAAAGTTACACAAGTATCTTCCTATAGCCTTGGATATACAAATAAAATATAACTAGACTAAAACCAGTCACAAGATAATAAATTCACCTTTCAACATTATATAGAATAGGGAAAAACAAATCGAAGTCCCTGAATCTTTTCCAACAGACTGACCTCTTTGAAGAAATCATGAGGAAGTGCAACAAGAATACCAGCTCCATCTCCAGTATTCACTTCGCATCCACAAGCTCCTCTGTGTGTCATCCTCACCAACATCTCCAACGCATCAGACACCTTTTTTATCCCCAAAAAAATAATGCACAAAACAATCAAACATATGCACCAAAACCACTAATCACACTATCATGTAACCAACGTACAATCCTTTCCCGAAATTATTTTAATCATCATATAAAGAATAGAATGGTACTCCTAGTATGAATTTTATTCTCACACACAAAAAACAAATGAATTTGTGCAAACTCGTCATGTCATTTTTTCTGCATCGGTCCAAAGTTTCATGATTTTATACATTTCTCTATGCTTAAATTAAGTTGGCATGGAAATCAAAAAACCAAACAAGTCCATCTGATGAAAAATAATCAATTATCCGATCTCAAACAAATCTCATAGTATACCGTTTGGCGTCTGCTCTCGCCGGACAACTCAGCGACGAATCCGACCCCGCACGAGTCCTTATCAAACGCGGGATCGTACAACCCGATCGGCTTCTCCGGCACCAGCGACAATGCCGACCTCACCAAAATACCACCATTCCTCACCCTCCTCCTCCTCATCCTCCCCTCCGAATCTCCCCATAAACTGTTCAATCGATGATCCTCAACAACCTCGACGAGACTCGACCGCCTCACCGCATAACTCCTCGCCGATCTCCTCCCGTACCGACACAGCTGCACCACCCGAGGCTTTCTACTCACCCGGCCAACGCCCCCGATTCCCGCCCCAAACCTCGACGACAAAATCTCCTCATTTCCTCGCATCAGCGTGCCGCCGCCACACATCGCCGCCGCCGACATCACGGCCGATCAGGAATCGAATCCGATTCCACTACAAAAAAAAATAACAACAAAAAAGAAACAAGTGATTGTTCTGATCTGATTCGTGCGTTGTGATCAATCGAAGAATTGAGAATCGGAGAATCGACAAGTGGTGATCAACGGATCTGATTAGGGATTGAGAGAGGAGAGAGTGTGGAGAGCAAACGCAAATCGGGAGAGAGCGAGAGGATCTGGTGGGATTCGGAAACAGGGGAGAAAAAATGGAGGAGTGAGGGAACGTGCGTGTGTGGGGATTTATAGCGAGAGAGATCAAAGAACGGGATGAGTGAGTCAGCGGGTGGGGATGTGACGTTGTTCGTATGAGGAGATAAATGTTGGGATTAGACGTATAAGATAACTGACAACATAATTTACATTATCATTTTGGGTCAATAATCCCAACTATTCGGATTGTTATACTCCCTCCACCTGCCTAAGATTTACCATAATATAATAATTTATATATATAATTGATTTTTAATATAAAAATTAAATTATTTTTTAAGTAAAAGGAATAAAAAAATAATGAAATGGATTAATGTGATATAAAATATTAATAATGATGTTGATATTTTTACAAGGAAATTTTTTTTCAAATATAATAAGATTATAATTTATATGGTATGTCTTAATTTAATAAATGTTATAATTTTGTTGGGTCGGATGGAATAATTTTTTGGACTATTTCCCTCATATTGAGAGAGTATTTTTTTATGATAATTATTTTATATAAAATTAAAAAAATATCTTCATTTTATATCATAACAGTTCACATCATCATCATTTTTTTTTTCTCTCACATGTTCATAAAGATAATTTGACTATTTTTTATAAATTCAATACATATAAATTATCGTATCTAAAATAGTGGATGATAATTTGAATAAGATGGAGATATTAGGTGTTGTCTGGTTAAGCAATTTAATATGTGTTAAATGTTAAAATAAAGATTGAAACTAAAATAAGATGGATAAAGGATAGGGATTAAATGCAATAATTCATTTCAAAACACTCAAACATGAGTGTAAGCCCATAGACTTATGAGGTTTTTATATCATGGATTCATGTACTTGTCGTGTCTTGTGCATATAAGAAACCAGTTGTTTCGCTTCGTCGATGGTGTCTTTGAATTACAATAGATTCAAATAGTGATAATAATCTCTCCATCCTAAATAAACGGCGACATTAATAATAATGACTATTCAATAAACAAGTAAAAGACAATATCCTAACTCGATTCAAACTTAATCCCAATAAATATGAGATTTTGATCATCTCAGTTTATCAGGGATAGATGAAATATCATGTGAAGATGTGAGTTAATGTAAAAGTAAAAATAGCTTTGACCAGTGGGGGTGGAAACTGGAAAGTGATGGAAGGAAGTATTGGAAATATGGGGTTTCCACGTGTGAGAGGCGTTGTTGATGATGCGGCACGATACAACCGCTACATTCTATACATGGTGGGGCCTCCACCTACCTGTGGGCTACTCCACACTGGCTTGATTTGTCTCACCCTCACTGCCTCACATTAGCCAAGTGACGAGATCCACTTTGCAAGAACATGTTTATTGTTATTCCCGCTCCATAAAAAGAATTACTCCGTACCTCTCATAAAATGGATGAAATCTTTTATTGATATAAATTTTGATATATATATATATATATAATAAGAATTAAACGTAATTTTTTATAAATTTATTGTGAAATATTAATGATTGGATAAATAACATATTTTAATGTATTATATGTTACGAGACAATCAGACGCGATTTGAAATGAAAAAAAACTTATATTCAAACATATAAAATAATATAAAATACGTATATATTGCATCGTGGCGGAAAAAGTACTATAGTTATTAAATCAAAATAGAAGTTTTTAAATAAATTATAATACTCCTTTTTTTCCAAATAAATTACAACACATTAATAAAACTGGATGTCCTGAACGAATTAGGACGTTTTCTTAGTAAGGTTGTAATGTTAAAATATTAACATTATCCTTATTTATATCACATCATCCTCATCATCATTATTTTTCTCTTTCTATCCACTCATATATCTAATCTTTTTTCTTTTTTTTTCATACACTATTGAGCCACGATTCACCTAAATATTCCTACAAAATCACAAAGAGTATTTGAGTAAAATGACACAAAGTCAAAGTGATTTTTTAATATTCGTGTCAAGTCAATGTTTTGTAATTTATTTTGGATGGAGAGAGTATTATTTTTATTTGAATTTTTTTTTAATAAAAATATCAAGATATTTTATCTTTTATTTTATATTCTCTCCGTCCCAAAAATTTTGTATCGCTTTTTCTATAAATTGTTTACAATATTTTCATATTTGAAAAATATTATGTAGATAAGAATTAAAGTCGATGGAAGAGAAATATTGTGTAGTTGATAACTAGAGTTGAAAGAGGAACGAGATAAATCTAAACTTACTTATATAAAATGAATGTTGTAAAAATTATGGGATTGAGGAAACATTATATCAATCCATCCCAATATTTTTTTTCTTTTACTCATTCCTCTCACTTACACAAATCAAAAAAAGTCTTTATAATAAAAATTAATACACACATAATCTATCGTGTCAGGTCAATTGGTTGTAATTCTTTAGGACAGAGGGAGTAACTCACAACGTATTCACATAATTTCATAAAAAATATATACATGTAAATAACGGATAAAAAAAGCAGTAACAGAATCTACTTATTAACGGCATCAATGAATACACAAAAAAGATTCATTTTTTTTTTTAAGGTTTTTCTTTTGTGTTTCTTCCTGGAAACAATAGGATTTTGCTCAAGATGCTGTTAATAGGCAGTTTTTACTATGCTTTCTTTAACCCTATAAACAAAATGGTTTGCATAATTTTATTTTTATTTTTACATTGAAATCCCTTATGTATTCTCTTTAATGTTCTATTTTCAATTTATCCGTTTAAATTGCAATATTTATTTAAGCAAGTTTTACATGTAAAGCTAATCACATTTTAACATAATTTAGGACATTCTTTACATAAAAAAAAATACTCCATGGAAAATTGAAATTGCTCAAATTTTAGTGACATTGAGAATTGTTCATTAATCTATGAAGATATTCCATTTGTTCTATATAAATTATGACACATTATTAAATATGAATGTTTCATATAAATTACGACGTTTTCAAATTTGACAAATGTTTTTCATCTAAATATTTAATTCATCTCTACTTTATATTACATCACTCACTCTCATCATCATTATTTTTTTTATCTTCCTACTCACAATATTAATCACTTTTTCTACCCACTCATAAATACTACTCATCTTTTTATTTTTAATCAAAAGGATAATTTGGTAAAATTTAACAAAGTTAATGAATTCTTTAATCTTCATGTCAAGTCAACGTATCGTAATTTATTTAGGATGAAGAAAATACATGATGATTGATGACATTTTCCTACCATGAAAGGTCGGAAAGTCAAACCAGAACCAAACATGATTAATTTGATGACTTATAATTTTTTTTAATCCTCATATCAAATCAGTGTATCATAATATATTTGAAACAACAAGAACACATGAGTTGATTTTTTCCTACCACTAAAGGTCAGAAGCCAGGTCAGAACCAAACATGATTAATTTGGTGACCTACAACATCAATCCTTAAAGTGTTAAAAAAACGTTACAAAAAAATGAAAAACAATTAAAGATTTGATTTTTCAGGAAACGAGAGAAAAAAAAAGAAAAGAATATGGATACTCTGTCCCCTTTCTTTTTTTCTTAGATTTCAAAATTGGTGAATGGGGAAGCAAAGAGCGGGCTACGCTGTGTGATAATTGGTGGTGAAAGCCTCACATGCACTCTACCAACCCATCAATAACTAATATCAATCAAATATTTTATTATACAGTATGTACCTTCTAGCAATTGTCTCCCAGTTCACTGCAACGATATTGGTCCCAATACCAGTACCTATCTGGCCGCCGATTGCTGGTTCATGGTATTATTGAATTCGATTCAGATTCTGGTTTGAACGAAAGTCTTTTTCTATCTTAGCTATAACAACTGTGCTTAATTGAATATATCATTACGTGATATATGATATACAGATAATTGTAGCATATCCGTCGATTCGTTCGTGGAACTACTTTGGTACAGTAGGGGAGAGGCGTGAAATATCACACCATAGACGTCTTTAAGAGAATATCTTTGTTAATTAGATCATTACCATATTCATTGATCACTTGCATCAAAGATTAGGATGAGAATAGCTATAGGACGGAATCAAGATCTTGTTTGGCGTTTACATTAGAAGCAAAATTCTTTTATTATAACGACGTCTTGAAAAAACAAGCTAAATGAAGGTAGGTATCGAACAAATTCCATATTGTTAGTACAATATCGCTATCAGCAAAAGTTTTAACGAAGAAAAGTTGAAACTTTCGTATCTCCATAGTTAAATGTTTTACCTCACAGAGAAGTTTTATTTTTTCTTTTCTCCTCCAAAACAAACAACCTTTCCTCACGTTATAGATAAAACTCTTAATGAATATATTAATAATATGAGCTGAATGAATATCTGATGGTTTTGCAAATTAATCTATGTTCTGGATTCGTTCAGAAATAACCCAAGTGTATGTTATAAAAGCTTCTCATACATAGAAATAAAAACTTGATAATAATACTTATAGAAAGCTAAATGTGTACATGGCCCTTGATGGTTGGCCAAGGCCATATAGTTACGTGAACAATACTACTATACCAAATTGGACCAATAATTGATTAGAACCTGACTATTTCTTCCGTCTAGTTAATCACTTTCCTAAACCTTACCTTAACTTGTCACATCATATAAAGAAGTACAGTCAGATATGTTTTCACAAAAACAAGTTGCCGCATTCATAGTCAATGCTACAAGATTAAAGTTAGTAGTAAAATAAGTTGTCACATCATGTCTTCTTCAACTGCTCGACGTTCTCATGGACATGAATAATTCTGTTAGAGGTTGAGAACTGCAATTCATTGTTTGAGATGCTTTAATTTATATACATTTAGCTATTTGATTCGTTGTTTTCAGTTGACAAATTAGTTGCCAGATACAAATTTGCTTCTATTGGACCGCTCAGTACTTGACAGGAATATTCACCCGTTACTTGACGAATAAGATCGCACGAGATACCCTTATAAAAAAAATAAAAAAAAAGTAAGAGATCACACTAGATATAATATTCATAATTTATATTTTTCCTGATACTTCAAGATAATTTTAATTAAACATGTTATTTGATTGTCCAATAACTCAGTCAAAATTGACATTTTCGTTTTCTCAATTGGAAAAATGTTATTACTGCAAGCAACAAGATATAACTTGTTGCATGAACCTTTCTCATCATAAATTTAAGATTTGAAAACACAAATTAAAATTTTAAAAAATACTTTACGCCAATACGTGGTTACTCTCTTCATCCTATAATTATTAAACACTTGCAAATTTAAATTTATTTATTTTTATTCTAATCCTTAATCACATAATATTTCTCTATCTACATATTTTAATTCCTAACCACATTACTTTTTATATATAAAAATATTATAAATAATTTGGGATTTGATCGAAAATGACAAAAGGTTGCAAAATTCGCATTCCAAATAGACAGCAGGAACCATATTCCATTTTCTCGACGGAAAAGTGTTACTGCTGCAAGTAACATGATGTAAACTGTTATAAGAGCAAATCTCATAATAAGTGTAGGATTTGAAAAAACAAATTAAAAATTTGAAAACATATTTTAAACAAATATGTGATGGAAAACCCTGCAACAGTTCAACTTTTTTGTTCTTGTACCAACAGACAGATCATAAGCAGCAGCCATCCCCCACAGTCGCTACAAAAGAGCATGTGAATTAAGCAGAGAACAGGAAAACCCACCCACCAAAATACATGTGAAGCATACAGCGACGACAACTTCCCATGTAATAAAACGTTGGTAGATAACAGTGGTTGGTGAACAACACAGCTCCCAGTTGTTTTACGTTGTTGGTATGCAAACATCATAAGGATTTCTAGAGGTCCAAGTTCACCTAAACATCATAAGATTTGCTTTCCACCTACACCGACGAAAGTTAATCGTATGGATAAAGTTCAATCTAAGGAAGAAAGGAACAAGGATAGAGTTTCCGTGATCTGTGATCCAAGAAGACGGTCTTCACACATGTACATCACACAGTTTGGTGTAACATATTTAGAATAACAACCAGGCTCCCATCGTGACAAGAACACCTGGGTAGTTGTTGTATGTACTACTTTTCACCCCAATGTCGAAACAGATGAGGATAATAAGCTTAAAGTGTGCAGTAAGAAAATAGACCGCAATATAGGTTCATACCAGAGATTTCGAAGCATGAAGTGGTTTGTAGTTTGTACCAGCTGATGAAAGTTGCCTTACGCCACAGCAACTGGCTTTTGACATTCTGAAGTTGACATCAATATGTTAGATGCCCGCATGTCTTGGAAGGTTCAGAAAACAGAACAAAATCTAGAGTCAACATCCAAGATCAAATTTGGTGAACCAAATGGATCTGATTAGCTGCTAAATATGCATAGTTTCATCCAGAAACGAAAAACCCATGTTCCTTTTTAAAAGGAAATCAAGAATCAACATGTCGTGCAAGAAAGATCACGAGTTACCTCAAGCCCATTGCATACAGGGTATGATAAAATATATCCAACATAATTGGCTGGCTTACCTATAACAGCAACATATTGGAGCCGAAATCATCTTTGCTTTTTTACCAGCTCAAGGAGGAAACTGGTGCAGCCACAAAGTAGTTTAAAACTTGAAGAACATAGGAAATACACAGATGAATTTATTCAAAGCCACAAAATATATGAAAAAAGTTGCAGCAAAATACGATTAGTGTACCTTCAACAGAAACCATCTTGCCGAAATTGCAAGGGCCATAAAAGGTCGCAAGCTTTCTAGATGCCATTCTGTTGAACCACGCAACTCAAGCCGCCTTCTATATTGCATTCCTGCACCTGAGATAAGCACACGGTAAACCAGTGGCGAAGATAGTAAATTGTTTCCCAACACATCGTTTTCTATTATGCAATGGCTTCAGAAAAATCAAGGCCACAGCAAGTTATTTACAAAAGAACTTACTAACAGACCCCATTTACATCACCGGCTCTGATACTGATCAAAGACTACAACAATATCTACCAGAAACAAATTCTGATAGTGGCAGCACTTCTACCCGGTTTGATCTGCACAATGTCGTGTGAATAACAATGCAGAGCCCTTTACACTACGAAGGATGAGCAGTCTAGAGTCCACGTATGTTCCACATACAACTTTCGACACATCAAACATCTCCGGAGGGACCTGCAGTCGAACCTCATTGAGAACCCTTGCTGCAGCTTGTACATCGCTACCCAAGGGACCATCCAGAGTCATAGCCACATCAACATCACCTGAGACTAGTTTTGCCACCGGAAGACTGGAAGGAATCTCACTAAATGGGACTGCTTTTCTCCATCTTTTACCCAGGAGTTTTTGTTCCACGGAGCCAGAAGAGGCCGATTGAGTTGGAAAGAATGTCCCTCCAGCCACTTCTTCCTCCTTGAGATATAGCCGTCTTCCGGCCCTCAATCTGAATGAGGATGTGATCTTGAGACTCCCAGATACACCAGTTTTGTCATGCGGCCAATTCCTGCCGATCATAACGTCGAAGCCAATATTTGAAGTGAATGTGAATGCATTCTTCCGTTCAGATGTTCTCTCGACATTCAGGCGCACATCACCGATGAGGACTCTTTTAGCTGGTTGTCGAAGGGTTAATCCTATATGCCTACCAGTGCAGTATAATAGGCGCCATCTTCCTGGTAATAGTTCGAGCCAACTCTGCATTTGAATAATGAAGCAGGAGAATAACAACTGAGACAGATGACCAGAATTCAATTTATTCCTGCTCATGTTAGTTTCATCTTACCTCGCTTGCCAGGGAAATGAAATGAATCAAATTCAAATACATAATACGCCAGCAAATACCATCAAATTAAGATAGACGAGGAAGTGAATTGATGAGAAAGGGTAATGTCAAATAACCTTGGGCTTTGAATGAGGATTCAGCATCTCCATTAGTTCAATGAAATGTGCAAGCCTGCCACGCTGAAACATTTTAACAGCATTAATGGGTGATACGAATCAAGTATGTTACTCATAAACATGGAAATCAAAAGTGGGAAGAAGTTGGCGACAAGCTTCTTTATAGAGTCCAAAGCCATTACTATAAAACACATCCAACATGATTATTGGTGGCACAGGATAGGTACCTGATGTCGCCCATATATGTATTCCTCTGTGATTCTAACTGCAGTTGACCCGAGACCCCATCTGATAATGTTCATTGATGGCTCTACCCTCCATCTTGGTCCGCAGAGAAAAGGGTGCCTCAGAGCATCTACGCAGCTGTATTTTGCAGTGGCAATGACCAGTTCAATAAGAGATGAAAATGGACAGATTTTCTAGAAGAATGCAGGAAACCAAATGGATTAATTGGAGGAGCAGCCTATGAGCTGTGAGGAAGAACACCAAAGAGGATTCTCCAATCCATCTATTCGTAACTCAGTCCAGTACCTCATTCCCTGTGACGGCTTTGTTGCCAGCAGTAATGCCAAGAGATTCCAGCCAGCACCCCAGTTACGATCGAGGATCTGAAGCCACGTGATTAGTTAAATTTATGAAAAAAGAACAAATTTATCGCCCAACTCGAGAATGTAATGCTTACCTGCATCCCTGTGTTACCAGATGGAGAGTTTTTATTGAGCATTGGCGAAAGGAATTCGCGCAAGCATGAAGGATCGTTTCCCTGAAGCATTAGAGAAGTTAAAGACCAGAAAAGAAAACCTGTCAAAGAGAAGTTTCAGGCAACAATCTCTGAGGATCTAACACAAAAATAAAGAGGTTCAACTAATAGCACAGCGCTCCTAGCACCAAAAACACAATTTGGAATAATTCACAAAAGACATGAAATTGATCTACCTTCATGAGGAATATCTTGAATTTTGTAAAGTGTGAAGGCTCCATAAGTTCCCGCAGAACCATCTTTGCCATCATAAATCCAACACATCTAGCATCGAACACAGATAAAAGAATATGCATGACATTAGTTCAGAAGTGAACAACCTAACAAACAGCAAGTATACGAATAGAGACCAGCAATTAGGAGGATAACCTCATGTCAAATGCAATCATCATTTTTCGCCTATCTGTATTACCATGTAACACATTTTTGCTTTCTCTATTCACATCAAAATCAGCAGCATTACCAAGTAAGCCTACCTGGATAAAAATAATAATTCAGAAGCTTGAGTGCAAAGATTGGCAAATTCCAGAGTGAAATAACCACATCATTCGTAAGTTTGGGCTCTGAACTTGAAACAAACACATATTTTGAAGAATCCAGAATATGTATGTAGAATGCTCTAGTAGTCTTTAAATGGGAAACTAATTGAGATCCTACATAGACTAGAGGGGGAAAAGCAGCTGCTGCAAGGGAAACACACATACTTTAATATGTCTATCCACCGGGCTTATGTGCACATTTTCCAGCCTCAACTCCGTGTGTGCCAGTCCATGACTATGCAAATAATTCACCTTTAAGTATTGTCATGAAGAGTCACCAGATCAGAACATAGTGAAAGAAAACATGACATATAAGACCAGTTAACCGATAACGGGCTTACACCAATTAAGAGATCTCTCATTAATAAGCGAATTAGTCTTAGCTGCCGAGAAACAGCAGGTCCTCCCACTGTATCATCTCCAACCCTGCGGACAGACTCTTCATCAAGGGCAAGGGTAGCTTCTAAGGTGGGTAGCCAATCAGATTGCTGGAGCCAATGTCTTAACGAAAAGCTACCATGATACTGCAAACACAAAAAAAACTAGTATGTAGCCATGAACGAGGAGACAACTTCAATAAGCATGCATAATCTACAAGCTCACATGCTTAAAAAGAAAAGGACGTACACCATGAACGAGGGTGAACGAGCCGCTATTACCGCTTGAAGGAGTAGAGATGTAACCATGAACTTGCATTGAATAGGAATGGTAAAGAAATCTTCGGCGAGCCAACTTCCTCAAAACCTGATAGAAAGAGCCCACAGAACTAGAGTATTCAGCAACAAAAACACTATAAAAACTAAGATCAAGTAACCAATTATTCACGCCACAGAGTCTACAAACCTCTATAGCTCGCTTTCCTCTTCTTTGAGCCTGAAAACTGGTGAGCTCCCGGAGCACAACTCTTGTATTATGCAATGGACTGCAAGCCAAATTCAAGTCCATCCACTCTAATTAGTTCATTATCCTAGTCATGTTGAAAATGGAAAAGATTGCGCAAACCCTGTTACGATACCCACATAACATAAATTTCTCGGAAAACCATGTGATGGATTATAAGTCTAAGAGATTCTCCCTCGTATCAGACTTAGTCTATGTGGACCAATTTAAACAAATCATTCCACATAATGCTAAGAATTACCTATTCGAGTTCCTCACTATAGCTTCAAACACGACCTCATCTGCCTAACACGAATCCAAATCGAACAACGAAGAACCACACGACAAAAAATCAGAACACTACCAATGAATTCCAATATCAAAAGAATTCAACAAGCACCAAATGCTAACCCTTACCCTCCCTCCTAGACCAATGCTAACACGATCAGAGACATCAAAATCATCCATCTCGAACCTCGTCACAATCCCCAACTCCTCCTGTTCCTCCTCCTCTTCCACCGATCCCGAAACCCCACAATTATCCCCCAACACGGCGCTCCGCGTGGAAGCATTACACCTCACTCCACCACGTCTTCTCCAAATCAGAACACACCTAGCCCTACCCGGACGACCGATCGGCGCTCTAGCACACGAATTCGCTCTCAAACACCACAAATCCACGCCTTCGACACTCCAGTTCACGCATCCGATCCCACACAGAGCCATCAAATCATCCACAAACCCTAACCAACGAGAAACCACATCTCAATCAAATCACACGAAAAAACCACAACAAATCAAAATGAAAAAGTGGAATCGATGATCTAACCTCAAATCGAAACCCTAATGTCTCGCTCAAAATGAAAGAGGCATCGAATCGATGATTACCAGAAATGGAGTGAAGTGATTCAAAGGAGGAGAAACTGTGAAGAATGAATTGCGTGCAAGCGAGGGGCTTCTTATTTGAAATTAAAAATGCAAAAATGTGGCATGAGGAGTCCACGTGTCGGCATCCGCTTACACGGGAAGATTTGAGGAGGGGTGAAGGGGAGAGTGTGACTATGCATGTTGCGGTTATGTTGTCTTCGTGCATTCCTTATAGGTTGTGTTTTAACACACGTCAAGGTGCATTTGTTGTTTTTAGTACATATGTACTCCCCTCATAAAAAAATAAAACATAAAACGTTATATCATCATTATATTATTTAATATAAATTTTAAGAAATTTTGTTAATAGTCTTAATAATAATAAAAAATTAGATCATTGGGTCATTGTTAAAGTATATAACGTAAGCTTTCATTAATGTTTCACAATAATTTTATATAAAATAATATTGTGTCTAGCTGTTCCGTCTTCTTTGAGAACTATTTTTAGGGAGATTGAACATGTTGGAGTGAGGTGTCTTTGTGGGTTAGGGATAGGATGCGGGGGGTTTTCAAAACAAGTATAAACATCTCTTTTAATTTTTTTAAAAATCATTTCATTCGTGTTTTTCATTGTTTTATTGATGACTGCATATATCTATTTTTTTTTATTTTGTGTGTAGGGGTTTTATTGGTGGAGACGCGAACTGACGGAGCTTGTCAGGAGAGAGTTAGAGGCGACAACGAAGAAGAGGACGAAAGATCCTGTACAAGGCCTACCAGATCGTGCAAAAGGGAGCGTCCTTCCTTGAATTAACGAGGGTTTTCTTGGTGCGTTGAACAACAAGTGGAACTCAAAGTCGTTCATGGATCGATCGAAGGAGACGAAGGATAACAAGAGTAAAGGCGAGGTAAAATACACATAAGAAAGTGTATCTACGGTCCATGTGATCAAGAAATTGGTAAGTTAGTTTTTTTTAAAAATTATCGTATATTTTTTTTTTTAAAGTAATTCTGTCTATTTCTTTGTTGTGTAATGTGTTCGGTAAAAATAAAATTCTTAATCTAGGATGAGACGCTGAAGATGATGTCTGATGAGACAAAGATGTTCGAGCACACGCACAAGGAGAAAGACGTTGTGCAAGCATCGGGTGACGAGATGGAGCTCTCTGATGGCAGGGTTAAGACAGTGACGGTAAGCTAAACTTTTATATTTATTTTTTATTAAGTTTTTTTTAATAGATAGATTTTGTTGTTTAATTTTTTTACCCTTTTTTTTTGTTATATGTAGGCGGAGAACAGAGCTCATGATTCTGTGACCGTGGATGAGTTTTTGGCCACGCAAGAACCGGGGACTCACCTCACTTGGGAGTAGGAGATCACATTTACTAGTCTGGCATATCTCGACGCGGCGGGATGCAAGAAGGAATATGTATATGGTCTCAGATCGGCTTTCTCGATGTATTATCCCAAGGAGATGCTATCCTCAGCTAGTAGAGCACCAACAGCTGTCGATCACTCTTAGATTCTTTAGTTGAAGGAGCAGGTGACAGTTGAGAGATGGAGAGGATGGCCTAAATGATGTCCCAGTATGAAATAGGTGCTTTTGATCCTTGCGGATTTCAGCAAACTAGGTTTTAACTACCTAGAATAAGGTGGAAAATCATTGCAGGAATAAGGCTTTGTTACCGTTTCGATCGCTAATAAGTTTTGCAACTGTATGTCTTTTGGTCGTTAATTCTATGATCGAAATACAAACGGTCGTTATTTAACGACCACGATCAGCATTTTAGCGATCATTTTTCGCGATCAAATTTTGATCGAATCATTGATTAGCGATAGAAATTAATGTTTGGTGATGAAAATTTCGACCGTTAAAAGTTGTTTATTTTGTAGTGTAAGATCAAAAATTGGATGATTGTATAATAACTTGTGTACTTTGTGCTTTTTTTTTTTTCTGAACAAAGGAATTATGTATTGTGTAATAATGACATTTGGATTGTGTATCTAAATATCTGAGTATTGGATTGTTTTTGGTATCATAGGATCATGTTTAGTAACGCTCTCCCTTACATTCTGTTAGTTACACCCTACTACAGTTTATCTTGTCACAGATTCTTATTTGTAGTGGTAGTGACGTCACGTGACAACTTGGCGGAAAATTTATTATGACGCTATATATATTTTGAGGTTTGTATGGCTGATTTAAAAACAATCTTGTTGGTTGATTTTATATTATAAAATCAAAGATGATATAAAATAGACAGAATGTGTAACAGTGATTATGTGAAAATAGAAACTTTTTAGGAATGTTTTCCTTTATGATATAAAATGAGCAATATTAAATTAACCACATATTTCTGTATATATATATATAGGGGATGAAGTGACTAAAGTGAGTTCATTGTAACCGTTGATTGAAAAAGTGGGTGAATCACAACCATTGATTTTTCTCACTAAAAGAAATACTAAACTGAAACAAATGAGTGCCTAATATTGATTCATTGTATCTATCTTTTTCCTATATATATATTATTGGTACTGCAAAAAACAACATTATGACTGCTACAAATACGGTAAGTTGACGATTTTATATTGTGAGTTGAAAAATATATACTGTATGTCATATGAGTGTGATGTTGGTGTTACAAAAGGCAACGTAATGACCGGTGCAAACTGTGGATTGAGAAATTTATATTGTAAATTGAAAAGTTTATATTGTAATTTGTTGAATGTATATAAATTAGATTTTAGTTATAACATACATTAAAAATTTGATTGTACACATTCATCAACTAATAATATAAGTTTTTTTATTTACAATATAAAATCGTCAAATTGTAGTATTTATAGCAACTACTACACTATCTTTTGCAATACGGATGATTTTCTCTCGATATATATGATCCTTCTCAAATGTTATCGATGACGGGAATATCTTTGTTATTGTTTTTAGTTAACAATCTACGATTGTTCCGTCACAATCGTTGTATTAAAATATATATATAGAAATCATGTATGAAAAGATTAACACAAAATTCTCCAAACATATATCTTTTTTAAAATAAAATTTATCAATTGATATCACGTAGAAAAAAATCCCAAATACATACAATTCCCAAATCGCGCCAACCAGATCCACACCCAAACCCAAATCATTTCCCCGTGCCCTGTCATATTTACTGATGCATTCTTCAGGTTCGTAGTCTTACTTTTTGTGCACAGTGCTTTGTGGATCTTTACATTTATAGATTTGCTGGCCTCATATACATAGAATGTCATGTCTGAAAATAACCTTTGTTGTGCCGCAATCTGCAAACATTAGGAATCAAGCACCTTGAAAAAAGAATATAGCGAGCCAAGATCGTAAAACTCCATAAACCTGTTATTAACTGATAGGATGAGAAATACTCGAGCAAATTCATCTACATTTTCTCTGAATCAGTCGCACCACATGGGAAAAAAAGCATCAGCTGAAAGATAAGCAGCTCAGCTGACACTATACAGATCAAGCATGCAAAAATACGCAACCGCTGGCTCAGTTTCGATTCCCGCTTCACTATAAAACAGGAATCTGTTGGGGCAGTCTCTTGATAAACGGTTTCCCCATTGTGCGATCAGCAAAGTTCTCCTCGAGCCATTTCTCCTGTAGTTCAAGCCCGGCATCTCTAAAAGCATTCAAAGCTGACCTGTAAAGCCTCTCGTCCAATCTCGTCCCCTCGGCTTTCATATCCTGAAGGAGTCTAACTAGCTCGTCTATCATGCTCAATTTCGAAAACACGCCCACCATTATCCCTGCCATGGCCAGATCCACGACCCCTTTATTCAACCGGAACTCCTGGTAGTACTCGATACACTTCTCGTACTCCCTAGCCTTGCTATATGCCCAGATCACGCTCGTGTAAGTGATCCTATCCGGAAGCAATTTCTTACGCTGCATTTCCTTCAGTAACTTATCTACCTGCCTCAGGTTCCTGTCTCTCCCGTGAAGATCGATGAGCTCATTGTAGATCCACACGTTCGGCTGGCACCCTCTCGCCTTCATCTTTGCGACCAGCTTCATCGCCTCTCTTAGCCTCCCCGTCTTCCCATACATGACCACCATGGTAGAATAAGCCACCACACACTGGTCGAACCCTTTTTGTATCATTTCCTCGAAAGTGGCTTCTGCTTTCTCGTACAGCCCCATAATACAGTAGATATTGAGCATCGAGGCATATGTGACTTGGCCCGGTTCAATCCCTTTCCTAATCAAGGACTCATATACCTTGGCCGCCACCCTCGAGCCTCTCTTCTTGTGGAAACCATTGACGATCCCACATAATATGCAATCTGAAATCTTTAGATTATTAGCCTGCATTGCCTGCACCACATCCAAGTTCTTTTCTACCAATCCTTTGTCTACGTACATCAATACCACTTTCACAAACATCTCGGGATCTTTCAATTTCCACTTCCCTTCTGCCTTCGCCATCAAACTCTTGACAGCCTCAACTTCTCCCATTTCCGCAAAGGACCCTATCAATGAAGAGTAGATTGAAGCATTCAGAAAAGCGCTGCCCTTCTCCACCACCCCGTGAAAGTACTCGAGAGCTCTCTTCGCTTGCTTCAATCTCCCCAAGGATTCTATCAGAATTGAGTGCACTTGGGTCGAAAAGGGAGACCAATCCAGCATCCCCTTGGCCTCCAGCGCATTAAACAACTCGACGACCTTGCTCATGTTATTCGTCTTCATATAGGCTTCCATAACCGGAATGTATCCATAGCGATACAACGGAATCCGAAACGATCTCATCCTTTCATACAAACTAATAGTGCTGCCATACATATGAAGCTTATTGTAACCTCTCAAGGCAGCATGAAAAGCACTAAACACAACAATTCTATCACCATTACTCTTCCCAAAAGTATCAAGCAAGCTCTCCACAACCCTAAACTTCCTTGCTCTAACACAATCACCAATCAACCCTGCACTGCTCACCTTATCAGGAAAAACACCATACTCAACAAGATCATCACACATCGCCGCGATCATAACCCATTTCTTCGTCCTAACAAAGAACCTGAGCATCATAGTCACAGTAGATCCATTGGGCCGAAACCCGGGGTGATTCCTCTTCGCTTCTTGATAGAATTCGAGGGCGAGATCTTCGGTGTTCGGGTTCCGGAGGAGCTCAATTATGAACTTGTTGTGATTTCCGACATGGGTTTGGATCAGATCATCAGAATCAGCAACATGGTATGTGAATTTCATCATGGGAGGAACAGGGGAGGCTTGTTCTGCAGTGGGGGAAGGAGAAGCAGAGGAATGGAGTATGGTGGATGACTGATTTGCCCATGTTGTGGAGTTGACAAGGAAGGAGTTTGAGTATGTGGGGTGGGCAAATTTGTCATATTTTTGAAAAGGGTTGAGGCGGGTTAGTGAGCTGCTGCAGGTTGAGGCTGTTGAGGGTGTAGCCATTGACATTGGGAGGCAAAGCTTGAAGCTTTGTCAGCCATGGAAGTGAAGCTCTTTGCTCTCTGGTGCTGGTTTATCCCATCAGTGCGGATCATCTGAATTTGATTGCTCCATTGGATGGCTGACACGTGGCAAGTTTATGGTCATGTGAATACTTTGGTCCATTCAAGGATAGGATGTTAACTCTCAAACTATTCCAGGAAAGCCCTTTTAAGCTCCATACAGATTTGGGTCGTCATATAAACATATAATCGTAGAGGATGAGTTTAAACTGGGGATAGGAAAATTCTATGAATAATGCTAGATAAGATCAGGTTCCATGAGATGAAACTTTGTACATCCTATGCCCTCAAACTCTGTTTAGAACAGTAATCTTTCATATTGGATAAGAGAAAGATGAAGAACAGGAAGAGTGGTGCAAGTTCAGGGAGAACATATCAGCATGGGGATGAACATCAATAGAATGAAAGATTCACAATCCGAGCTTCAACAAGTGCATGGAGCTCGTCGAGATCAAACAAATATGAAAATGCGTCATGAAAGATCGACACTTTCATCATTGTGTATTTTTCATCTGCTTCAAGCGATAAATGAATCAATCAATCAACCCCGTTCATCACATAATCCCGACTCTTTGTACTACTTATACTACAGAAAAAAGAGCCTTTTGAAGTACAAAGGATATGACTTTGATGAGCTGCATCAAGTAGAATGATGATCACAAAATTGGCAGCACAAGTTAAGAAAATAAGCGGAAAAAAACCTTCCTAGTAATTACAGAACCGAATGAAACCAGTCAATCTGCCCTTTATTCTTCTCCTCGATGGAACACTAAGTTGCAGGAAATGGCGAAACAAGACTCTCTACAAAGATCATGCCGGAGTCAGCAACCACTCCCTTCACCAGAGAAACATGTCGAGAAGGTTTCTGATGCGGATCAACCAGCACAAGCCAGTCACCACATCGAACCAGAACTATCCCTCTCTCAGTGAACCCAAAGCAATTATGACATGGGGATTCAAATCCCGCTTCCATGTCAAGGCAGAGCAGCTTGGTCCAAGTTCCCCATTCTCCATACTTCCTAAGCATCCACATCTCTCCCGACACAAAATCCGCGGTCCATATACACAATCTACTCCCCATGACACACAAAATCCTCAATCAGCTTCGGGATCAGCATCACCTCCTCGCACGACTCATCACCCAAGTCAAACACCAAAACACATTTCTCCCCTGTCTCCGTCCCTTCCCCTCGATCCACAAGCCAATGCAGCTTCTCATTCACACAAGCTCAGCTACCCGATAATCCTCTACATCTACACTTGAGGTCTCTCCACTCACTACTATTCAAAGAGAACATACAGAACAATCCCTTCCCTTCACTCACCACTACAATCACATAATCATTCGACGACTCAAGATACCCGAACCCACAAGCCGTTATACTCTTAACAGGATTCGACACCGCAAAATGCAGCTAGGTGACCGGATTATACACGTACAATCTACTCCTCCTCCCACTATACGTCCCACCAGCGCGATACATCGAAACACGCAACAACCCATTACAGGAACCAGTCAACCTCACAAACTTATACCCATTTTTTGCCCCAAATCATCAAGATCAATCAACATCAGAATCATCCACATTGACACCCACATCATCATATCTATCACAATCGAGGAGTTTCAAAGAATGAGGAGACTTAACGAAGAACCAATACCTAAGGGACGCAAAAGGGTTTTTATTGGTGCAATTTAGCGTCCATTTGACGAACTGGGTGCTCGAGATTAGGGTTTTCCATTTCTTGGAGACTAATTGGAATCGAATTAGGGTTTGGGGTGGGAGTCTTGGGAGGATTTGGAGGAATATTAGGTCTTCCTCGAGGAATGAGATGAGTTGGGGGAGTGAATCGGATGGGATTGTAGGTTGAGGAGATTGAATTGGGGGAGAATTGAGTAGGGTTTTCAGTTTCCGCCATTGATTAGTTTGTTTGCTCTGTTTTCATGTACAACTATGTACTTGTTGTTGGTCTCTTCAATAAATGGAATCAACCAATGAGAATCTACCATTCATTTATCTAGTTAGTTACACAAATCTACCATAACTCGAAGAAGGGAAGTGGTAATTATACCTGAGAGAGTGTTGATTACTTCTTTTCTAATAAAACAAAAAACAAAAAACAAAACAAAAATTGGTATTGATTGACTGTTTCATCCCTCCAATAAATTACGACGGGTTTCCATACACGCACATTAAAAAATTGAGTTGAATATAAAACAAATAATCCCCTTGTCCTTCTATGTAAATGAGTGATAACAATTAATGAGAAAATTATAATGAAAAATATTGACATAATATAAGACAAAAAAAGAATTACGGATTAAATATATTTTATTTCATTAATTAGCGATAGCTCATAATCTAAAATTTTTATCATCAAATAATTCAAAATTTTAAATTATGATCTAATTTGTGGTTAATCAAAATAAGAAAATATTTTATTACAATGAATTAAAATCCTAAAAATCTAACTATCATCATGGACAATCGTCGTTGTCCGTCATCGATTTCAGTTTATATAATACTCGTATATACTATATGTATATTTTTAAAATAGTGTTTCAAAAAACAATACTCATTATTTATCATTAAAATCTATTTACATCAAACACATCATCACCATCGTTCGAAAACATTAAATAATACATACAAGGACGGAATCATTGCGCGAAAAAACAACAAAACATTATAAAAAATAAAATAATATATCAAACTCATCGTCATTATCATGATCGAAATTATTAATTATCACATAAAATAACTGAAACAGAATCCAAGCCACCCTACAAATTTCATTAGGTTGGAACGCAAAGAGGGCACTGCTACTTCCTGTCCGACCTCCTTCGCCAACTCGCCACATCTCCCGACATTGTTGAAGACCGAATTCCCTGCACACTCACCGACCCCAAAACACACTCCATCGCCACCATGGCCTATGAGATCAAAACGCAACCAAATCCCTAAAATCCCACAACTTCACCAAATATATGCACTGTCACCGAGCACTGTTTGATCTCCATCATCGACCCCGAAACTAAACAAGAATCCATGCTCCATATGAGATCAAAACTCAACCAAATCCCTAAATCACACAAATTGTGAGGACCCAGAACCGCACTATTTGATCACCATGGACACTTAGCAAAGAGGGATTCCGTACAGTAGCATACGCACCACATCTATCGATGCTGGGTGACTGACCAAGCGACCGAGCAGTGATCCAGTCGTGAAAATGGAATAACATATTTGATGGATGGCTCTCCTAACTGAATGCCAACTGTGGCCAGTCACAGTTCCTCATAACTATAGAGAATAACAATTGCTATAAAAAAGAAATCCCCCACGTTTTTTGTTGGCCAGTTAAATACGTTCGTGTAAGATATTCTGAAAGATCTTATTTACAGGATCACTTCTGAATTTGGATCTTTTTTTTTTTTTTTTTCATTTCTGAAAATTATTCGAGGAAAGCTTTGATTTCCGTCTTTTCCCATGCTAGTTCTTTCGCTGCCTTTATAACCTCTGTAGTGGCCCGAGGAAAGACGACTATCTTCCATCCGACTATCGAGATTTGGATTATTTCTTTAGGATACCCGATGAATCTGTGACTAAGCATTAAGCTTCAGATCATCATTCCTCATTTGTTTGCTTCAAGCGTGCTTGCGTATAGAAAGATATAATGACCATACCAGCTGAGCCAGAGGAGTCAGCAAATGAAGAAAACGTGAGGACGAGAAGAAAGAATTTGTAAGACTTCCACACAATTCTCATGCTTAGAAAAAAGTAGTTCTCATTTCCAAATGAGCGCTGGTATTCAAAGTTCACCAACTGGCCAGGCCATTGATGCATTTTCTAGCTGGTAGATTGGTGCCCTGTAGAGTTCTTTACCCAAGATCACGCTAGGTGCGCATTTTAGTAGTCGATGCAGACCGGAGATGACGATGAGCTTGATTTTTCTTTGAGTTTGGACAGAGTGGATAATGTGGCAAGGGAGAGGTTGATCGTGATATGGCCACGTTTCGGTGGGTGAACAAACGGATGGAAGATTTTATGGGACGAGATTGGGAAAGATGAAGGGAGGAAATTAAAAAATTTGATTGAAACATAATGTTAGATAAGTGTATTTGAAGATCAAATCGTTTCGATTACGTAATTTTGATCCTAAAACTATTCGATCAGAAGGAGTATTTAAAAGAATCAAGATCTCAACCTCTGTCGCTTGGATCAACTGATGTTGGTTTAAAACGGTTTTTACACTCCCATCATGGTATTAATAATGATAGTAATCCATAGACTCAATGCAACACTTTTCTCTGCTATGTCGAGATCTCAGCAAGATGCTGGAGGGAGGTAACATGATTAGAAGAAACAAAAACCATTTCATTGCTTTCATATCATAATTTTCAGTCCCATACATCAACCGATCAACCAGACGCATGAACCCTATACATTTCTTTATACTCTTATTAATCTTAAACCTAACTATCGTCGAGACCTGTAAAGAATGTGGGCAAGGAGAGGAGACCGATACCTCGAGAACACATTTCCAAGATTGAACAGCAGCAGATCATGATGAACTTGGCGAGCCGCAGTAAGTCAAAACTAGTTAAAATTTTTCTTGGAGAAACAATGGAAAATGCTGCTCTGCCTAGTTCATGAACTTCCTGCAGTTTGGAGCTTTACATAAGCAGGGCACCTTGAACTCATCAGGCTCGTCGGGATCAAATAAATAATCATACCTGTGAGGATAACCTCGTTACATGTCAACACAAGCCCTTCTCCGCAACAAAAAAATGAAACAAGAGTAGAAAGAGAGTAGGAATAAGTGAGGGGGAGTACGTTAGCTCATCACCCGCGGAAACCTTTGTTTTTGCAATGAGAACGATTCGGCTCTCATCGTCACCAACGCTCATTATTCTGGCATAACAATTGGGCATACACTACAAGTCCATAGAAACAAGGCGTGTTAGATGGCGATCAAATGAACTTGGTTTTCATGGAAAAATGATTCTGGAAAAGCAAAATGGCGAAATGTTTTTATGAGGACTGAAAAAGTCTCACCGAATGATTGATTAGTCGCGCAATGTTTCCTTTGTCGGTTGCATCGACCACTACTTCTTCGCTGATTTTGAAAAGCTGCATATAGAAATATCAAAAGAAACATTACAGTAGGTTATTGAAGCCTCGAGAACGCTAGAAATTGCAAGAGCATTGGAATCTAGTTGCGCAGTCAACTCACATAGCAGTCTTTGCCTTCTACTCTATAGCGAGCTTCCCTCAGATCCGCAACACTGCCCCTTACCTGCTCACCACGATATTCAAGAACCTGGAAAAAACTAAGCATGTAATAACTGCAAGATTCTGAAAGACGATTCATCAAACAAAGCTCAAACACCATAACTACCATTTCTCCTTCTTGAATGTCCCTACGAGCAAAGAGGCCCCATCCGTGTATTCCAGATCGACCAAAGCAGACTAGGTCGTTCTCTGTTCTCTGCAAATGGTATAACCTTTCCCTGAACGTAGAAAACGCCTTGGGTTTCTCAACTTCCTGCAAGAATGAAAATCAAATGGCAAATGATCATATAGAAAACACTACATGCAACTATACAAGAAAACTTTAGTATGACGTCAAAAGCTCCAGCTTCTAAGGTCATGGAGAAGGATAATTACCCTAAACATATTGACTCTTTCAATATCTCTCAGTGAATGATGACAAGGCCCTCCAATCCTGTGGGCGACGGCTTCTTCGGGGTTCCTCTAGCATTCAGAAAAATGGTAAAGTAAGAATGGAATAACTTGAGTTTCGACATGAGAAGCACCAAATTGTGGGATAAAAATATAGCAAGTTTTACCTTGGAGCTCTTATGTTTTATTCGCTTATATATGCGGCATCTTGCCGCAGGCACAACTTTCTCAGTTTCTTCCTCTGGGGTTGCTTCAGGCAATAATCTATTTGATGATATCAGCCTTGAACCACTTTGCTTCGTATTCTGAAGTAAACTCTTGGCAGAGAAAACTGCCGAGGGTGTGTGTATGATTAACACCGTGTCTGGATTAGGTGCCCTGCACAAAGTGATTCCAGTCAAAGACATCCCACAGATAATAGTCATATTTGAGACCATTGAAGGAAACGACGCCTCTTGGGGTAGCATCCAAGTGCGAAATAATTAAGAAAGCCTACCTGTGATAAGCACAATATGAGACCATCTTCGTGATCTGTTTCCCATTTTTCTCCGAGCAGTGTAACTGTAAAAGTAACAACATGAACAGAGAAATCATAAGGAGAGTTGTTTTCATGTACCACATTCTCGCGTAGCAACATGACATGAAATGAAAAACAGAACCAGAAGGCAAGGAGAAGTTGCCACATACTATCAATCATTTGGTATCAATAAAGAAACCAACAGACACCCAAATACGAGAAGTCAAGCAGAGAAAGGGGGAAAACTGACTTACCTCCATGCGGTAGCCAGCCCTTGATGCACACATCGCATGGTAATATGTGGAGCACTTCCAACATTGTGTGCAGGAGCCATGTATTTGGTTACAAACTATGCAAACCTATAGTTCAAGCAGAAGGTTAGAAATCAAGTTCAATGAAAAAACGCCAAGCAAACGACCACACAAAAATCATCTTCAACCAGTAGTAATGCAAATTCTACAGCCACTTGTTGAAATAGTTCATTACCTTTACGAAAGAACTTGATGGAATGCATAAGATTCCAAGGGCAGGCTCCATCTTTTCATCGCTCGCAAAACAAACTTCAGGGCGAAACCAAGCACAAGTAACGTGAACCCACAATGAACCAACATCAGTTGGCTTCAAAGCGCCACCTAGCAGAAAGAAGATATACATTCAACACATTAACAATTAGACCACAAGTCATAAAGGATAATTAAAAAGGTAAAGGTCTGGCCATAAAATTAGAAAGGAAATCACAAAGTCAAACGCCTACAAGAAAGCAAAACAAAACTTCTCATCATGAGCTTGTTGTACCTTTCACAGGGCAAAGGCAACACTCTCGCTTTATCTCAGGTGTTTCACAGGCTCGGCAAACCCAAGATGTGAAGTCCTTCACATGTCTCGCCCCGTAGCATTCTTGATGCACAGCTATTTGGCATCTAGCAAAATGACATTTATATTATTACCACAAAGAACCGTAGCAAAATGACTTCTCAAGATATCATGACGATTAATACAAAATACCTATTGCAGATGATAATTTTATTATAATCCCAATCTTCAACCCATCTGCAAACAGCACACCGCTCCGTCGTCCACTTAGGACATACATGTTCATATTTCTCTGATAAATCAAATATTTTAGCAGTAAGCTCACCATCTATGAGAGATTAACAAATGACATAACAAGTAACAAGCGAGCAATGATACCTTGCAAGAAAGAAAGAAGCTTTTGCTTCCGCACTTTCAACGAAGGCTTTTTAGGAGGCTTAGCAGAAGCAACCGCATGTGCGTGATACTCTGCCATTTGCAGCATCTGAAAACCAAGAGAGTTTTATCAGAACAAATGCACTGCACTGACTGTGCCTATCCTGACGAAAAGGATTGCACTAACCCATTGCTCCAGTGATAGCATTGAACCTTTAACTCTGACGCTTTGCTTCCAATTTTTAACTTTGCAACCAGTGTGTCGCTCCCAGTCACTTAGCATATGCTTTTCCGTTCCACAAGAACCACACTTGCACATAACTCTGAATCCAAAGAAGACAACAATCCCATCAATTTCACATATCACTTTGATGGCGAAGCAAAACTACATGGTATACAACGTAGCATTAAGATGGAACAAACAGATGAGTTAACAGGGTGGTTCAAGTACTCACAAATGAAGGCTTGGGAAATATACGCCTTCCATGCCTGAGCAGACAACCATCACCTTATCAGGCAATTTAGCCTGACCACCATTTTGGCTTGATCTGAATTTCAAAGGAAAGCAATTTTAACACTACTAATAAAGAGAAAAACGGAAGCTCAGAATTCAATCACTAGAACCAAAGCTAAACATTGATGCAACTCTAGAAAGCTCAAATTTTAATTAAAAAAAGAAAAAGAAAAGAGAAAGACTAACTTGGACTTGGGCAACCGTTCTTCTGAATCGGACAATTCAAAGTTGAACTTAGATTTGCAACCAGGGCAGTAGTAATCAGCGCGGCCAAGATCCTTCCGCAACAAAACAAACACGAGAACATACGTTAAACCACGAGAGGTTTCTTGTTTTTTCAAGGTTAAAACTGATAAAATTCGGGATAATCCAGATACCTTGAAATGGCTACTAGAGATTTTATCACATTCTGCATGGACCCACACTTTACAACCATCACATTTCACCTGTTGCCGAGCCGTGAAAGAAAATTTAGCCCACCCTCAACAAAAAGGGAGAAAGCTACACAGAATTCATTGATCATATTTGAATTTGCTCACCCATTTCCCACTTTCTGAGCGATTCCCTATCTTTTTGCAAATCCCACAATACTGCTTTAATTTCAGAGACTGCAGCCATATTCGATACAATTAGCCAAATACCCATGAGTAAAATAAACACCAAAATCAGCTAAGTTATCAACATCTTCTTTCACCGAAAATGGATGATTGGTTTTAACCTTGGCACAAGATGAGCAGTAAAAATGGCCTTCAGAAGTTGCACCGTTTGCCTTCTTAGCTTTAATAAGAAGAATCGAGCCACAAGACTTGCAGAAATGCTTCTGTTCCATACTATCTCTACCGCGCAAATTCTGCCAAAAGGTGGGCACAAAAAAAATCACATTCAAGATTCAGAGTTGATCTTTTCAATCTGCTTCAACAAAAAACATTAACAGGGAAATTATGCAGAAGCAAAACAAGTGAGCTGCAATGGAACATTTAGCGACTTTATTGCCTTTGACTCATAGGCGATATGTAGTAAGCCACATCGAAGAAGAGCACTACTAATAGAAAGCTAACAAAGTTGTTTGGTCAACTTGCCTGGCGACCAGATGAATACTCGTAATCATGGTTTGAACAACTAGCCTCATTGATCCCCCTTGGTACACACTCGACATGAGCAGCATTTCCAGCTGCCATATTGATCTCCCCTAGCAATGTTTCCACGAATCCACTATCAGCCAAAAACGCCTCTTCAAGTGCTAAGCGGAATTCATTATTGTTGCTACCATTCAAACTGGTCTGCCCTTGGAATCTGAGTCCATCAACGCTCAACTTGAGTCAGTACTTACATTTTTGATATAGTGTACTAGAAACTAAAAGCACAAAATCCTGCAACGTCAAGTACCTTTCTGCATGATCATGAAAGGGATATATCATTCCGTGCTTAACCCAGGCATAATCCTGCCAAGCATGGTAATTCAACATTAAGACAAATGATATCAAGGCATAGCGAGTAAGCGATCCAATCCTGTAACAGAGCTCTATTCCCCACTTACGCATCTAATCTTAATAGTCGAAAGGAATGGTGGAACATCTAGCTGGCACTGAGGATCTAGTAAGAGACAAAAAGAAGAAACACTAACCCTTTGTTTCCCTTTACCAGAGTGACCGAGAAACATGACACAGAATGCTCCAGGGACACGGAACTTCATAACTTTACGTGGGGCTTGCAGGGTTGGATCAATCACAATCGCCGGCCAAGCCGGCTCACACTTTCCTGCCTTAGCCCAAACAACATCACCCGCAGCAAAGTCCCTAAGTCCCTTCGACGCACATTTCCTCTCCTCAATCTCTTCAGCTGACCCGTACCCATTCACACCATTACACTCCCTGACTTCATTCATCGAAAACTTCTTATTTTTGCGAAAGTTTTGCTCCATAAGCGAACTTCTAGAACTCCAGAGCTTCCTATGACAAGAATTACTGAACTCTCTACTCCGAACGTTATCATACCTATCATCATCATAGTTATCTTCTTCGCCCTCCTCGTCCTCCTCTTGCCGAAGCTCATTCACATTCACCATGTATTTAGGACTCCTAACAAATTCCCGACCCTTAAAACCAAAATCATCATCGTTATCATCTTCATTATCATGATACAATACCTCGTCCTCATCGAAATCCGAGTAGTTATTGTTCCTTTTCACGTCCTTCCAATCATCAAGAATCGAATCCTTGAACCTAGAAGGCAAAACTTGGACTCTACCCCTTGACGTCCTCACCAATGCCGGCCTAGGACCCTCCTTCCCCGACACATCTTGCATCGGAATCTTCTCCGCCACCCTTTTGCCTCCCCTCACCACTTCATCCTCCACCTCTCTTCCACCACTTGACACTTCCCTACACCAAGACGCCGCAAAGCTAGCAAACCCATTACAATCCCCGCCGCCGCCATTCTTCCCGAAAATCTGATGAAACCTGTATCCACTCAACGGGATCACACCGGCGGCGACATCTCCGAGCAACCCGAATGGATAATACGCCTCCGATTTCCTCCGTTTGGGGTTCTTCCCCGGCCGATCGTCGTCTTCACCCGTCGATTGACTCTCCCTGCACCGTTTCGCGCTCGGCATTCCCGATTTCAAACTCCGCTTGATTATCATTGTCCACCGGCTCGATCACCCACAAACCCTAATCGTGGTTCCAACCAAAATCCCAATTTTCCTCGATCGAAAACCCTAATCCGAGGCAAACCCAATTCGATTCGACGTGAGAAGAGGCTAGCAGGAGGGAGAAATCGAACCAAAAGGGGCTCGAGATTGATGGGTCGCTGAGATATGAGAAAAACAGAGGAAGTCGGATCTGGGTGAAATCAATCACGGATTTGAACACAAAAAGAAATTTTCAGAGCGCAAATTCGAGTAAAATCAAACTGGGTTCACTAATAAATTTATGGGTTTCGATATTCGAAGAGAATTGGAACACCCACCATTGAGATTGAAGAGAAAAATTTGGGGTTTTTTTTTCGTGTTTGATAGAGGAAACAATGTGGTGGTGGCTTCTGAGACAAATACAGAGAGAGAGAGAAAGAGAAAGAGAAAGGAAACGAGAGAGGCGGAATTCGTTTTATTGTTTTTGCGGTGATGTGTTTTATGATAATGTGGATTTAGAATTGTAGACGTGCAAAAAAACGAGACCGAATTCGCAAATTCAATGATAGTGAGTTCCAATGGATCGAAAAGTTTTTGTTTTTGAAGGTGGGTGAAGTTCCATGATCGTGGAAAGTTGTTCTCATGTTGTACAATTTTAATATGTTTCATTGATGGATTACGGGTACGTGCTCAAGATAATGGAATTTCATGTTGGATGAATAATTTTTGGTGTAATTTTCATGGGTTCTTCTCAGCTATGGTTTTGTGCATTTTTCTTTTCGTCTTTCTGAGATTCATGTTAGATGGTGAATTGAATTGGTGAAGGAAGAAGAAGAGACAGTGTAACCCAAGTTAATGGCCATGGAGGAGCTCGATACTTTCTTTTGATAAAGGGTTACTTTGAATGGGGGGAATTGGAGAAATGGGTTTTGATGTTGGTCCATGGCGATGGTCATCTTCTTCCTTCATCAAGGTGTAAGAAGTTTAAAAAATGAGCCCAAAAAAGGTTACACACGATCAGACAAGGTTGTCACCGTGTGCTGATGGAGTTTTGGCTCGATTACATACTAGTTCCCAAAATCTCATAAGTCCAAAACAGTGTTGCACCGCGGACGACGAAAGATATGGTTGGTCTATGGTGGCTTGGGAGGGTGGCCGGCGACTGGTGCAGTGTCTGGGATGGCCGGGTGGTGAAGATAGTGTGGTGTCCATGGTGGCGGGGATGAGGCCAAGGCATGATGCCGTGTTCATGGCCGCAGGGGGGCCAGTCGGTGTTGGTGGGGGCAGGCGGTGGGGCAGCAGCTCGGTGGAGGAGGCTGTGTTGGGTTGTTGACGCCTTGAATGGGCGGCAGCTGTCTTGTAGAGGACGTTGATGGCCTATGATGCTGGACAACGGCTGCCAAGACTGTTGATGACCAGATCTTGATCCGTTGGTCTGGTCGTGTCTAGATTGGTTTCAATCGATACTCGGAACACAACCACATGTTTCAGCTATTATCGCCCTATCATCAGTTGTGTCGACCATTGCGCCTATCATCAGTTGTGGGCGATCCAAGACTCCTAAAAATTAAACCTTATCAGATCATCAACAAGAATTAACGTTCCCTGAAGTTCGGTGAGATCAAACGATAGCTGGGTTCTGTGTGTCCCTTTTACATGTTAAGTGCAGTTTGACTAATGATTGATTCACAAAGAGGAAACTGTTTGCACCATTGAGCGAATTTAGCACAGACTGTAAACCAGCAGCCGCGCATGCCCGCCTCTGCTCATTTATTTATACTGTACAAGATCCAGCAATCTGGGACAGAGTACCAAATATCTCAACAAAATTCAATACAAAATGGACGAGAGAGGGAGTAGCATGTAATCGAGGTGATGGTCATCTTGGTTTATTTGGCCGCAATCGAATACTCCTGTCGAGGATATGGATTGTTACTTCAACTTGTCATGCTCATTGCTTCTTGCAATCATCGGTCTCCTGTCTTTGCAAACCTTCCCCGAACCCGTGGCTGACTCTCAGCAAGCGCCTTTCTGCAAGCGTACTGAAGAAACAGGAAAAAAAAAGAAGCAAATCTCAGTTTTTTTTAAATTTTTTTTTGTTGGATAAGTTACTGCCGTGACAATTCTGGAGGAACTCAAGGGATTCAAGAGCAGCTGCCCTCTTAGAAACTCTGACAACCGAATAATTCACGGGAGGTCATTAAAAAATGGATTTAACATTTTCAGAAACGAGGATACAATGAAATTCATCCTTGAGCTGGACAATCGAAAGAGTCGAGCCTACTAATCTTCGTGACAGCAATAAGATTCAGAATAGAGTCAGATAACAAAATTTACCTTGACTTTCCTCCCAAAGTTCCTCCTTGACTTCTTGTTTCTATATCTGTTGAGCTTTTTCATACGGTCCTCAGAGGCGCAGCTCCTTGTTACTAAATGCGGCTGGATCGTTGGAGCATGGACGAGGCTTATATTGCCATTACCAAGAGTCTGTCACAAAAACTCAGTCAATGACCCAGCCCCATCCTGTGGGAATGGTGCAACCATTTCTCAGTTAATAACCTAACAAACAAAGTCAACTGAAATGCTCGACGCCAAAAATATATCGAGATTACGTGCACTGAGTTATGATGACACAATATCAGAAACCCGCTAAGTTCCTCACATCAAAGATTACTTGCCACAACCAAAGGCGAAAAGCAGGCTAAACAAGTAAGCACACAATGACCCGATTTGCATGGAACAACACAGAACAGTTCTTGGAGCTTCATGGATCCGCATAAATAACAAAATCGATGCTGCAACAAAAAGAAACGGTTCTCACCTTAATATCTCCATCGCTGTATGATCTCTTCATTCGATATGCAGCTTCAAAATTCACTTCCGAAAATCCCAAGAAACTAGGCCGCACTGACATTGGCTTTACACACTCCATCTCAGCTGGACACCCTGAGCTGACACTCTTTTGGAAAGAGGACTCTGAAGGCAATTTGTCATCTTCGACCCGAAACACATTTTCTTCTGTCAAAGGAGAAAGCATGGGACAAAGATGTGGCAGCACAGCATCCACAAGTGGAAGGACGGCTGATTCTACGTCTTTCTTGCACTCGTAGAAAACGTCACTGAGAAGCTGCCCATTTTGCAGCGCTTCCATATCTCCAACTTCGAGGACTTCAGCTGGCATTACATGATCCCCACAGGACATCATCGAAATGGCTGCAGCAACGGGATCAATACTCAAAATCGGTTCTTCAATGATAGGTTCCGGAGCTTTGAAAAGATCCCCTTCTCCTCCCAAATCATATTCCGTTACAATAGATGTCTGTAGAGTATGTTTCTAAATAATCAGGCAATCAGCATTTTATATAGTCTATCTAGATAAAAGAAGAGAACTTGTAGCAAAGCTAAATGGGTTATCTGCTTCTGCTGTCAATACTTGTTTCAGATATGGTCCCTGTAAGTCTAGGAGAAACTGAAACCCCTAGCACGCAATTTAACCACAATCCTTGACCTGAAAACTAGTAACATATACTACGACAATAACCCAAGTAATTTTCCGTCCCCATGAAAATGAAAATCAAGGCACAAAATCACAAAAAGAAAACAAAATCCCTTCTAGAATTTCTAACAAAGCAGGAAACCCTAGAAACAGTAGGTCGGATCACACCGTTAGGGCCAATGCTCAATTAAGCAGTTAAATCATCCCTAATCATGACGACTTAATCAAGAGATTATTTCTTCTGGGCAGTGACAAAATTCGATCTTTTTCATCTGGGCACTCTTCACATGCAGTGAAATTGCACGAATTGATGAGGGCAAAAGAAATCAATACCATTGACGATGTGGGTTTCTGATACAGGCAAAGATCTTGAAGCTGCTGCAATTCATGGGAGAAATTATTGATATGCGTGTAAAAAATTCCCGTTTCTGCATACATTTTTGCGCTTCTCCTCTTCTCTTTCTCAATGAAGGAAATCGAAGGGGCTGTGAGCTGCTTTCTTCTGTTCTACTCTTGCTAGAAATAGAACAGGGAACTTGTACAAGGTTCGGATGTGAATGCAGGGTGTCAATTGGTTCATTTCTTGTCATCTTATGGGTCTTTATTGTTCCATAATTTTGCTCGATTGGCACGACTTCTCGCAAATATATCATGTACTCCCTCAGTTTGTTTATTTATTTCATAACGTAATCAATATAAAATTTAATATATATATATTGAAATAATTTATTTATTTTTTGTAAATTTATCATGAAACATCAATGATAATATAAATTATATATTTTAATTTAATATATATCATTGAGTGATCAGACGTGGTGATATGTAAACGAAATTGATATTCATAAATATATAATAATATAAAATATATAAAACAGAGAGAATAAATATTGGTATTTCTTCTCATAGAACTTTGAGATAAATATGTATTTTCCTCGTGTATCCGTAAAACTAAATCCAATTAGGGATTAATTAAAGTTTTAGCAACTAGCGTGTAATATCAATTGTATAAGCTTTGATTTTGATTTCAAAGTTAGAATACATGATTGGTTTGAGTTCAATTTGATCATATCCAATTGTCATGTTTATCATATCCAATTGTCATGTTTATCAGTTGGTGTAAAGAGGAAAAAAGAAGAAGCTATATAGTCGTTAAAAGGGTTTTATTACCGTGCTATGAACTTTATACTTTATGCTTGTGATTTATAATACGTGGTTCTTTTACTTCACTTTACAACTATGTGACAAGTTTAATATATATATATATATATATTCAGTTAATATTTGTTTAGATAGAAACAAAACAGATAGTAAAAAGACCATATCGTTCCATACCGAATGATATTATCCGGGAAATAAAGCTAAAGATGAGACAAAGACAAACAAGGTAAAAGACAAAAAGAGTGGCATTGTCATTTGTCAATCACATTCTAATGTGAAACACGCTCTTCATTTTTCTATTACTATCATTTACTATTTCAATCATTATAACTCAAAACATTTTCTTCTATCGGTAAGAATTTATACTAAACGTTACTCACTGTTGATAGCAATACATGTCACGAAGGACTAGTTTACAAATAAAAGCAATGTTTCCCCTAACCCGATGATGATTGTCATACATCTGTAAGAGAAGCAAGATTACGTGAATCATGAACGTTAATTTGGAGAAACCATTTTAGTTTGGACTTTGGATTATAAGTTATCAAAATGGTGTGCAAGGTGAACGAGGTTGGACATTTTGGAAGAAAAGAAAGATTCTTTCACAAAATTCTTCATTGCGTGTATGATGGAGTCCCATACCCCACTTCGACAAATTGTGTAGCACATTGATTGACGGTAGTCGGTGGTAGCGTTGTCAAGTAACCGCGGCTCGTCGGCCCTGTCTGGCCCGACCCATTTAAACCCTGTCCCGTTAGGCCCTTAACTTTGATTGGGCTAAGTCCGGCCCGTCTCTTGAGATGGGATTGGAGCTTGACCTTGATTCTAGAGGGACAACCGCAGCCTGATCCGGTCACGTAAAAAATTTGGACTTGGCCTAACTCGTGGACAGGGCTGCCCGGCCTTTTGTTTTTTTTTTTTTTTATAAATTGTACAAAGAAGATTGTGAACGGTT